>JAUCBJ010003492.1:0-31415 GCA_032718475.1 Nemertoderma westbladi | reverse complement strand
ACTACCGTACCGGATATGCTGGAAGAGACAGAGAGAGTGAATGGTTCGGGTGAGTTTGTTAACTACCACACCGGATGTGTTGGAAGAGACAGAGAGAGTGAATGGTTCGGGTGAGTTTGTTAACTACCGTACCGGATATGCTGGAAGAGACAGAGAGAGTGAATGGTTCGGGTGAGTTTGTTAACTACCGTACCGGATGTGTTGGAAGAGACAGAGAGAGTGAATGGTTCGGGTGAGTTTGTTAACTACCGTACCGGATATGCTGGAAGAGACAGAGAGAGTGAATGGTTCGGGTGAGTTTGTTAACTACCACACCGGATGTGTTGGAAGAGACAGAGAGATTGAATGGTTTGGGTGAGTTTGTTAGGTACCGGTATTGGATGTGTTGGAAGAGACAGAGAGAGTGAATGATTCGAGTGAGTTTGTTAACTACCGGTACTGGATGTGTTGGAAGAGACAGAGAGATTGTATGGTTCGGGTGAGTCTGTTAACTACCGTACCGGATGTGTTGGAAGAGACAGAGAGAGTGAATAGTTCGGGTGAGTCTGTTAGCTACCGGTACTGGATGTGTTGGAAGAGACAGAGAGATGAATGGTTCGGGTGAGTTTGTTAACTACCCTACCCTGATGTGTTGGAAGAGACAGAGAGAGTGAATGGTTTGGGTGAATCTGTTTACTACCGTACCGGATGTGTTGGAAGAAACAGAGAGATTGTATGGTTCGGGTGAGTCTGTTAACTACCGTACCGGATGTGTTGGAAGAGACAGAGAGAGTGAATAGTTCGGGTGAGTCTGTTAGCTACCGGTACTGGATGTGTTGGAAGAGACAGAGAGATGAAGGGTTCGGGTGAGTTTGTTAACTACCGTACTGGATGTGTTGGAAGAGACAGAGAGATGAATGGTTCGGGTGAGTTTGTTAACTACCCTACCCTGATGTGTTGGAAGAGACAGAGAGAGTGAATGGTTTGGGTGAATCTGTTTACTACCGTACCGGATGTGTTGGAAGAAACAGAGAGATTGTATGGTTCGGGTGAGTCTGTTAACTACCGTACCGGATGTGTTGGAAGAGACAGAGAGAGTGAATAGTTCGGGTGAGTCTGTTAGCTACCGGTACTGGATGTGTTGGAAGAGACAGAGAGATGAAGGGTTCGGGTGAGTTTGTTAACTACCCTACCCTGATGTGTTGGAAGAGACAGAGAGAGTGAATGGTTTGGTTGAGTCTGTTTACTACCGTACCGGATGTGTTGGAAGAGACAGAGAGAGTGAATGGTTCGAGTGAGTTTGTTAATTACCGTACCGGATGTGTTGGAAGAGACAGAGAGAGTGAATGGTTCGGGTGAGTTTGTTAACTACCGTACCGGATGTGTTGGAAGTGTCAGAGAGAGTGAATAGTTCAAGTGAGTCTGTTAGCTACCGTACCGGATGTGTTGGAAGAGACAGAGAGAGTGAATGGTTCGGGTGAGTTCGTTAGCTACCGTGCCGGATGTGTTGGAAGATACAGAGAGAGTGAATGGTTCGAGTGAGTTTGTTAACTACCGTACCGGATGTGTTGGAAGAGACAGAGAGAGTGAATGGTTCGGGTGAGTTTGTTAACTACCGTACCGAATGTGTTGGAAGAGACAGAGAGAGTGAATGGTTCGGGTGAGTTTGTTAACTACCGTACCGGATGTGTTGGAAGAGACAGAGAGAGTGTATGGTTCGGGGGAGTTTGTTAACTACCGTACCGGATGTGTTGGAAGAGACAGATAGAGTGTATGGTTCGGGTGAGTTTGTCAACTACCGTACCGGATGTGTTGGAAGAGACAGAGAGAGTGAATGGTTCGGGTGAGTTTGTTAACTACCGTACCGAATGTGTTGGAAGAGACAGAGAGAGTGAATGGTTCGGGTGAGTTTGTTAACTACCGTGCCGAATGTGTTGGAAGAGACAGAGAGAGAGTGAATGGTTCGAGTGAGTTTGTTAACTACCGTACCGGATGTGTTGGAAGAGACCGAGAGAGTGAATGGTTCGGGTGAGTTTGTTAACTACCGTACCGAATGTGTTGGAAGAGACAGAGAGAGTGAATGGTTCAGGTGAGATTGTTAACTACCGTACCGAATGTGTTGGAAGAGACAGAGAGAGTGAATGGTTCGGGTGAGTTTGTTAACTACCGTACCGGATGTGTTGGAAGAGACAGAGAGAGTGTATGGTTCGGGTGCGTTTGTTAACTACCGTACCGGATGTGTTGGAAGAGACAGAGAGAGTGTATGGTTCGGGTGAGTTTGTTAGCTACCGTACCGGATGTATTGGAAGAGACAGAGAGAGTGAATGGTTTGGGTGAATCTGTTTACTACCGTACCGGATGTGTTGGAAGAAACAGAGAGATTGTATGGTTCGGGTGAGTCTGTTAACTACCGTACCGGATGTGTTGGAAGAGACAGAGAGAGTGAATAGTTCGGGTGAGTCTGTTAGCTACCGGTACTGGATGTGTTGGAAGAGACAGAGAGATGAAGGGTTCGGGTGAGTTTGTTAACTACCCTACCCTGATGTGTTGGAAGAGACAGAGAGAGTGAATGGTTTGGGTGAATCTGTTTACTACCGTACCGGATGTGTTGGAAGAGACAGAGAGAATGAATGGTTCGGGTGAGTTTGTTAGCTACCGTACCGGATGTGTTGGAAGAGACAGAGAGAGTGAATGGTTTGGTTGAGTCTGTTAGCTACCGGTACTGGATGTGTTGGAAGAGACAGAGAGAGTGAATGGTTCGGGTGAGTTTGTTAACCACCCTACCGGATGTGTTGGAAGAGACAGAGAGAGTGAATGGTTCGGGTGAGTTTGTTAACCACCCTACCGGATGTGTTGGAAGAGACAGAGCGAGTGAATGGTTCGGGTGAATTTGTTAGCTACCGTACCGGATGTGTTGGAAGAGACAGAGAGAGTGAATGGTTCGGGTGAGTTTGTTAACTACCGTACCGGATGTGTTTGAAGAGACAGAGAGAGTGAATGGTTCGGGTGAGTTTGTTAGCTACCGTACCGTATGTGTTGGAAGAGACAGAGAGAGTGAATGGTTTGGTTGAGTCTGTTTACTACCGTACCGGATGTGTTGGAAGAGACAGAGAGAGTGAATGGTTCGAGTGAGTTTGTTAATTACCGTACCGGATGTGTTGGAAGAGACAGAGAGAGTGAATGGTTCGGGTGAGTTTGTTAACTACCGTACCGGATGTGTTGGAAGTGTCAGAGAGAGTGAATAGTTCAAGTGAGTCTGTTAGCTACCGTACCGGATGTGTTGGAAGAGACAGAGAGAGTGAATGGTTCGGGTGAGTTCGTTAGCTACCGTGCCGGATGTGTTGGAAGATACAGAGAGAGTGAATGGTTCGAGTGAGTTTGTTAACTACCGTACCGGATGTGTTGGAAGAGACAGAGAGAGTGAATGGTTCGGGTGAGTTTGTTAACTACCGTACCGAATGTGTTGGAAGAGACAGAGAGAGTGAATGGTTCGGGTGAGTTTGTTAACTACCGTACCGGATGTGTTGGAAGAGACAGAGAGAGTGTATGGTTCGGGGGAGTTTGTTAACTACCGTACCGGATGTGTTGGAAGAGACAGATAGAGTGTATGGTTCGGGTGAGTTTGTCAACTACCGTACCGGATGTGTTGGAAGAGACAGAGAGAGTGAATGGTTCGGGTGAGTTTGTTAACTACCGTACCGAATGTGTTGGAAGAGACAGAGAGAGTGAATGGTTCGGGTGAGTTTGTTAACTACCGTGCCGAATGTGTTGGAAGAGACAGAGAGAGAGTGAATGGTTCGAGTGAGTTTGTTAACTACCGTACCGGATGTGTTGGAAGAGACCGAGAGAGTGAATGGTTCGGGTGAGTTTGTTAACTACCGTACCGAATGTGTTGGAAGAGACAGAGAGAGTGAATGGTTCAGGTGAGATTGTTAACTACCGTACCGAATGTGTTGGAAGAGACAGAGAGAGTGAATGGTTCGGGTGAGTTTGTTAACTACCGTACCGGATGTGTTGGAAGAGACAGAGAGAGTGTATGGTTCGGGTGCGTTTGTTAACTACCGTACCGGATGTGTTGGAAGAGACAGAGAGAGTGTATGGTTCGGGTGAGTTTGTTAACTACCGTACCGGATGTGTTGGAAGAGACAGAGAGAGTGTATGGTTCGAGTTAGTTTGTTAACTACCGTACCGAATGTGTTGGAAGAGACAGAGAGAGTGAATGGTTCGGGCGAGTTTGTTAACTACCGTACCGGATGTGTTGGAAGAGACAGAGAGAGTGAATGGTTCGGGTGAGTTTGTTAGCTACCGTACCGGATGTGTTGGCAGAGACAGAGAGAGTGAATGGTTTGGGTGAGTCTGTTAACTACCGTACCGGATGTGTTGGAAGAGACAGAGAGAGTGAATGGTTCGGGTGAGTCTGTTAACTACCACCGTACCGGATGTGTTGGAAGAGACAGAGAGAGAAATGGTTCGGGTGAGTCTGTTAACTACCACCGTACCGGATGTGTTGGAAGAGACAGAGAGATTGAATGGTTCGGGTGAGTTTGTTAACCACCCTACCGGATGTGTTGGAAGAGACAGAGGGAGTGAATGGTTCGGGTGAGTTTGTTAGCTACCGTACCGGATGTGTTGGAAGAGACAGAGAGAGTGAATGGTTCGGGTGAGTCTGTTAACTACCTTACCGGATGTGTTGGAAGAGACAGAGAGATTGAATGGTTTGGGTGAGTTTGTTAGGTACCGGTATTGGATGTGTTGGAAGAGACAGAGAGAGTGAATGATTCGAGTGAGTTTGTTAACTACCGGTACTGGATGTGTTGGAAGAGACAGAGAGATTGTATGGTTCGGGTGAGTCTGTTAACTACCGTACCGGATGTGTTGGAAGAGACAGAGAGAGTGAATAGTTCGGGTGAGTCTGTTAGCTACCGGTACTGGATGTGTTGGAAGAGACAGAGAGATGAATGGTTCGGGTGAGTTTGTTAACTACCCTACCCTGATGTGTTGGAAGAGACAGAGAGAGTGAATGGTTTGGGTGAATCTGTTTACTACCGTACCGGATGTGTTGGAAGAAACAGAGAGATTGTATGGTTCGGGTGAGTCTGTTAACTACCGTACCGGATGTGTTGGAAGAGACAGAGAGAGTGAATAGTTCGGGTGAGTCTGTTAGCTACCGGTACTGGATGTGTTGGAAGAGACAGAGAGATGAAGGGTTCGGGTGAGTTTGTTAACTACCGTACTGGATGTGTTGGAAGAGACAGAGAGATGAATGGTTCGGGTGAGTTTGTTAACTACCCTACCCTGATGTGTTGGAAGAGACAGAGAGAGTGAATGGTTTGGGTGAATCTGTTTACTACCGTACCGGATGTGTTGGAAGAAACAGAGAGATTGTATGGTTCGGGTGAGTCTGTTAACTACCGTACCGGATGTGTTGGAAGAGACAGAGAGAGTGAATAGTTCGGGTGAGTCTGTTAGCTACCGGTACTGGATGTGTTGGAAGAGACAGAGAGATGAAGGGTTCGGGTGAGTTTGTTAACTACCCTACCCTGATGTGTTGGAAGAGACAGAGAGAGTGAATGGTTTGGTTGAGTCTGTTTACTACCGTACCGGATGTGTTGGAAGAGACAGAGAGAGTGAATGGTTCGAGTGAGTTTGTTAATTACCGTACCGGATGTGTTGGAAGAGACAGAGAGAGTGAATGGTTCGGGTGAGTTTGTTAACTACCGTACCGGATGTGTTGGAAGTGTCAGAGAGAGTGAATAGTTCAAGTGAGTCTGTTAGCTACCGTACCGGATGTGTTGGAAGAGACAGAGAGAGTGAATGGTTCGGGTGAGTTCGTTAGCTACCGTGCCGGATGTGTTGGAAGATACAGAGAGAGTGAATGGTTCGAGTGAGTTTGTTAACTACCGTACCGGATGTGTTGGAAGAGACAGAGAGAGTGAATGGTTCGGGTGAGTTTGTTAACTACCGTACCGAATGTGTTGGAAGAGACAGAGAGAGTGAATGGTTCGGGTGAGTTTGTTAACTACCGTACCGGATGTGTTGGAAGAGACAGAGAGAGTGTATGGTTCGGGGGAGTTTGTTAACTACCGTACCGGATGTGTTGGAAGAGACAGATAGAGTGTATGGTTCGGGTGAGTTTGTCAACTACCGTACCGGATGTGTTGGAAGAGACAGAGAGAGTGAATGGTTCGGGTGAGTTTGTTAACTACCGTACCGAATGTGTTGGAAGAGACAGAGAGAGTGAATGGTTCGGGTGAGTTTGTTAACTACCGTGCCGAATGTGTTGGAAGAGACAGAGAGAGAGTGAATGGTTCGAGTGAGTTTGTTAACTACCGTACCGGATGTGTTGGAAGAGACCGAGAGAGTGAATGGTTCGGGTGAGTTTGTTAACTACCGTACCGAATGTGTTGGAAGAGACAGAGAGAGTGAATGGTTCAGGTGAGATTGTTAACTACCGTACCGAATGTGTTGGAAGAGACAGAGAGAGTGAATGGTTCGGGTGAGTTTGTTAACTACCGTACCGGATGTGTTGGAAGAGACAGAGAGAGTGTATGGTTCGGGTGCGTTTGTTAACTACCGTACCGGATGTGTTGGAAGAGACAGAGAGAGTGTATGGTTCGGGTGAGTTTGTTAGCTACCGTACCGGATGTATTGGAAGAGACAGAGAGAGTGAATGGTTTGGGTGAATCTGTTTACTACCGTACCGGATGTGTTGGAAGAAACAGAGAGATTGTATGGTTCGGGTGAGTCTGTTAACTACCGTACCGGATGTGTTGGAAGAGACAGAGAGAGTGAATAGTTCGGGTGAGTCTGTTAGCTACCGGTACTGGATGTGTTGGAAGAGACAGAGAGATGAAGGGTTCGGGTGAGTTTGTTAACTACCCTACCCTGATGTGTTGGAAGAGACAGAGAGAGTGAATGGTTTGGGTGAATCTGTTTACTACCGTACCGGATGTGTTGGAAGAGACAGAGAGAATGAATGGTTCGGGTGAGTTTGTTAGCTACCGTACCGGATGTGTTGGAAGAGACAGAGAGAGTGAATGGTTTGGTTGAGTCTGTTAGCTACCGGTACTGGATGTGTTGGAAGAGACAGAGAGAGTGAATGGTTCGGGTGAGTTTGTTAACCACCCTACCGGATGTGTTGGAAGAGACAGAGAGAGTGAATGGTTCGGGTGAGTTTGTTAACCACCCTACCGGATGTGTTGGAAGAGACAGAGCGAGTGAATGGTTCGGGTGAATTTGTTAGCTACCGTACCGGATGTGTTGGAAGAGACAGAGAGAGTGAATGGTTCGGGTGAGTTTGTTAACTACCGTACCGGATGTGTTTGAAGAGACAGAGAGAGTGAATGGTTCGGGTGAGTTTGTTAGCTACCGTACCGTATGTGTTGGAAGAGACAGAGAGAGTGAATGGTTTGGTTGAGTCTGTTTACTACCGTACCGGATGTGTTGGAAGAGACAGAGAGAGTGAATGGTTCGAGTGAGTTTGTTAATTACCGTACCGGATGTGTTGGAAGAGACAGAGAGAGTGAATGGTTCGGGTGAGTTTGTTAACTACCGTACCGGATGTGTTGGAAGTGTCAGAGAGAGTGAATAGTTCAAGTGAGTCTGTTAGCTACCGTACCGGATGTGTTGGAAGAGACAGAGAGAGTGAATGGTTCGGGTGAGTTCGTTAGCTACCGTGCCGGATGTGTTGGAAGATACAGAGAGAGTGAATGGTTCGAGTGAGTTTGTTAACTACCGTACCGGATGTGTTGGAAGAGACAGAGAGAGTGAATGGTTCGGGTGAGTTTGTTAACTACCGTACCGAATGTGTTGGAAGAGACAGAGAGAGTGAATGGTTCGGGTGAGTTTGTTAACTACCGTACCGGATGTGTTGGAAGAGACAGAGAGAGTGTATGGTTCGGGGGAGTTTGTTAACTACCGTACCGGATGTGTTGGAAGAGACAGATAGAGTGTATGGTTCGGGTGAGTTTGTCAACTACCGTACCGGATGTGTTGGAAGAGACAGAGAGAGTGAATGGTTCGGGTGAGTTTGTTAACTACCGTACCGAATGTGTTGGAAGAGACAGAGAGAGTGAATGGTTCGGGTGAGTTTGTTAACTACCGTGCCGAATGTGTTGGAAGAGACAGAGAGAGAGTGAATGGTTCGAGTGAGTTTGTTAACTACCGTACCGGATGTGTTGGAAGAGACCGAGAGAGTGAATGGTTCGGGTGAGTTTGTTAACTACCGTACCGAATGTGTTGGAAGAGACAGAGAGAGTGAATGGTTCAGGTGAGATTGTTAACTACCGTACCGAATGTGTTGGAAGAGACAGAGAGAGTGAATGGTTCGGGTGAGTTTGTTAACTACCTTACCGGATGTGTTGGAAGAGACAGAGAGATTGAATGGTTTGGGTGAGTTTGTTAGGTACCGGTATTGGATGTGTTGGAAGAGACAGAGAGAGTGAATGATTCGAGTGAGTTTGTTAACTACCGGTACTGGATGTGTTGGAAGAGACAGAGAGATTGTATGGTTCGGGTGAGTCTGTTAACTACCGTACCGGATGTGTTGGAAGAGACAGAGAGAGTGAATAGTTCGGGTGAGTCTGTTAGCTACCGGTACTGGATGTGTTGGAAGAGACAGAGAGATGAATGGTTCGGGTGAGTTTGTTAACTACCCTACCCTGATGTGTTGGAAGAGACAGAGAGAGTGAATGGTTTGGGTGAATCTGTTTACTACCGTACCGGATGTGTTGGAAGAAACAGAGAGATTGTATGGTTCGGGTGAGTCTGTTAACTACCGTACCGGATGTGTTGGAAGAGACAGAGAGAGTGAATAGTTCGGGTGAGTCTGTTAGCTACCGGTACTGGATGTGTTGGAAGAGACAGAGAGATGAAGGGTTCGGGTGAGTTTGTTAACTACCGTACTGGATGTGTTGGAAGAGACAGAGAGATGAATGGTTCGGGTGAGTTTGTTAACTACCCTACCCTGATGTGTTGGAAGAGACAGAGAGAGTGAATGGTTTGGGTGAATCTGTTTACTACCGTACCGGATGTGTTGGAAGAAACAGAGAGATTGTATGGTTCGGGTGAGTCTGTTAACTACCGTACCGGATGTGTTGGAAGAGACAGAGAGAGTGAATAGTTCGGGTGAGTCTGTTAGCTACCGGTACTGGATGTGTTGGAAGAGACAGAGAGATGAAGGGTTCGGGTGAGTTTGTTAACTACCCTACCCTGATGTGTTGGAAGAGACAGAGAGAGTGAATGGTTTGGTTGAGTCTGTTTACTACCGTACCGGATGTGTTGGAAGAGACAGAGAGAGTGAATGGTTCGAGTGAGTTTGTTAATTACCGTACCGGATGTGTTGGAAGAGACAGAGAGAGTGAATGGTTCGGGTGAGTTTGTTAACTACCGTACCGGATGTGTTGGAAGTGTCAGAGAGAGTGAATAGTTCAAGTGAGTCTGTTAGCTACCGTACCGGATGTGTTGGAAGAGACAGAGAGAGTGAATGGTTCGGGTGAGTTCGTTAGCTACCGTGCCGGATGTGTTGGAAGATACAGAGAGAGTGAATGGTTCGAGTGAGTTTGTTAACTACCGTACCGGATGTGTTGGAAGAGACAGAGAGAGTGAATGGTTCGGGTGAGTTTGTTAACTACCGTACCGAATGTGTTGGAAGAGACAGAGAGAGTGAATGGTTCGGGTGAGTTTGTTAACTACCGTACCGGATGTGTTGGAAGAGACAGAGAGAGTGTATGGTTCGGGGGAGTTTGTTAACTACCGTACCGGATGTGTTGGAAGAGACAGATAGAGTGTATGGTTCGGGTGAGTTTGTCAACTACCGTACCGGATGTGTTGGAAGAGACAGAGAGAGTGAATGGTTCGGGTGAGTTTGTTAACTACCGTACCGAATGTGTTGGAAGAGACAGAGAGAGTGAATGGTTCGGGTGAGTTTGTTAACTACCGTGCCGAATGTGTTGGAAGAGACAGAGAGAGAGTGAATGGTTCGAGTGAGTTTGTTAACTACCGTACCGGATGTGTTGGAAGAGACCGAGAGAGTGAATGGTTCGGGTGAGTTTGTTAACTACCGTACCGAATGTGTTGGAAGAGACAGAGAGAGTGAATGGTTCAGGTGAGATTGTTAACTACCGTACCGAATGTGTTGGAAGAGACAGAGAGAGTGAATGGTTCGGGTGAGTTTGTTAACTACCGTACCGGATGTGTTGGAAGAGACAGAGAGAGTGTATGGTTCGGGTGCGTTTGTTAACTACCGTACCGGATGTGTTGGAAGAGACAGAGAGAGTGTATGGTTCGGGTGAGTTTGTTAGCTACCGTACCGGATGTATTGGAAGAGACAGAGAGAGTGAATGGTTTGGGTGAATCTGTTTACTACCGTACCGGATGTGTTGGAAGAAACAGAGAGATTGTATGGTTCGGGTGAGTCTGTTAACTACCGTACCGGATGTGTTGGAAGAGACAGAGAGAGTGAATAGTTCGGGTGAGTCTGTTAGCTACCGGTACTGGATGTGTTGGAAGAGACAGAGAGATGAAGGGTTCGGGTGAGTTTGTTAACTACCCTACCCTGATGTGTTGGAAGAGACAGAGAGAGTGAATGGTTTGGGTGAATCTGTTTACTACCGTACCGGATGTGTTGGAAGAGACAGAGAGAATGAATGGTTCGGGTGAGTTTGTTAGCTACCGTACCGGATGTGTTGGAAGAGACAGAGAGAGTGAATGGTTTGGTTGAGTCTGTTAGCTACCGGTACTGGATGTGTTGGAAGAGACAGAGAGAGTGAATGGTTCGGGTGAGTTTGTTAACCACCCTACCGGATGTGTTGGAAGAGACAGAGAGAGTGAATGGTTCGGGTGAGTTTGTTAACCACCCTACCGGATGTGTTGGAAGAGACAGAGCGAGTGAATGGTTCGGATGAATTTGTTAGCTACCGTACCGGATGTGTTGGAAGAGACAGAGAGAGTGAATGGTTCGGGTGAGTTTGTTAACTACCGTACCGGATGTGTTTGAAGAGACAGAGAGAGTGAATGGTTCGGGTGAGTTTGTTAGCTACCGTACCGTATGTGTTGGAAGAGACAGAGAGAGTGAATGGTTTGGTTGAGTCTGTTTACTACCGTACCGGATGTGTTGGAAGAGACAGAGAGAGTGAATGGTTCGAGTGAGTTTGTTAATTACCGTACCGGATGTGTTGGAAGAGACAGAGAGAGTGAATGGTTCGGGTGAGTTTGTTAACTACCGTACCGGATGTGTTGGAAGTGTCAGAGAGAGTGAATAGTTCAAGTGAGTCTGTTAGCTACCGTACCGGATGTGTTGGAAGAGACAGAGAGAGTGAATGGTTCGGGTGAGTTCGTTAGCTACCGTGCCGGATGTGTTGGAAGATACAGAGAGAGTGAATGGTTCGAGTGAGTTTGTTAACTACCGTACCGGATGTGTTGGAAGAGACAGAGAGAGTGAATGGTTCGGGTGAGTTTGTTAACTACCGTACCGAATGTGTTGGAAGAGACAGAGAGAGTGAATGGTTCGGGTGAGTTTGTTAACTACCGTACCGGATGTGTTGGAAGAGACAGAGAGAGTGTATGGTTCGGGGGAGTTTGTTAACTACCGTACCGGATGTGTTGGAAGAGACAGATAGAGTGTATGGTTCGGGTGAGTTTGTCAACTACCGTACCGGATGTGTTGGAAGAGACAGAGAGAGTGAATGGTTCGGGTGAGTTTGTTAACTACCGTACCGAATGTGTTGGAAGAGACAGAGAGAGTGAATGGTTCGGGTGAGTTTGTTAACTACCGTGCCGAATGTGTTGGAAGAGACAGAGAGAGAGTGAATGGTTCGAGTGAGTTTGTTAACTACCGTACCGGATGTGTTGGAAGAGACCGAGAGAGTGAATGGTTCGGGTGAGTTTGTTAACTACCGTACCGAATGTGTTGGAAGAGACAGAGAGAGTGAATGGTTCAGGTGAGATTGTTAACTACCGTACCGAATGTGTTGGAAGAGACAGAGAGAGTGAATGGTTCGGGTGAGTTTGTTAACTACCGTACCGGATGTGTTGGAAGAGACAGAGAGAGTGTATGGTTCGGGTGCGTTTGTTAACTACCGTACCGGATGTGTTGGAAGAGACAGAGAGAGTGTATGGTTCGGGTGAGTTTGTTAACTACCGTACCGGATGTGTTGGAAGAGACAGAGAGAGTGTATGGTTCGAGTTAGTTTGTTAACTACCGTACCGAATGTGTTGGAAGAGACAGAGAGAGTGAATGGTTCGGGCGAGTTTGTTAACTACCGTACCGGATGTGTTGGAAGAGACAGAGAGAGTGAATGGTTCGGGTGAGTTTGTTAGCTACCGTACCGGATGTGTTGGCAGAGACAGAGAGAGTGAATGGTTTGGGTGAGTCTGTTAACTACCGTACCGGATGTGTTGGAAGAGACAGAGAGAGTGAATGGTTCGGGTGAGTCTGTTAACTACCACCGTACCGGATGTGTTGGAAGAGACAGAGAGAGAAATGGTTCGGGTGAGTCTGTTAACTACCACCGTACCGGATGTGTTGGAAGAGACAGAGAGATTGAATGGTTCGGGTGAGTTTGTTAACCACCCTACCGGATGTGTTGGAAGAGACAGAGGGAGTGAATGGTTCGGGTGAGTTTGTTAGCTACCGTACCGGATGTGTTGGAAGAGACAGAGAGAGTGAATGGTTCGGGTGAGTCTGTTAACTACCTTACCGGATGTGTTGGAAGAGACAGAGAGATTGAATGGTTTGGGTGAGTTTGTTAGGTACCGGTATTGGATGTGTTGGAAGAGACAGAGAGATTGTATGGTTCGGGTGAGTCTGTTAACTACCGTACCGGATGTGTTGGAAGAGACAGAGAGAGTGAATAGTTCGGGTGAGTTTGTTAACTACCGTACCGAATGTGTTGGAAGAGACAGAGAGAGTGAATGGTTCGGGTGAGTTTGTTAACTACCGTGCCGAATGTGTTGGAAGAGACAGAGAGAGAGTGAATGGTTCGAGTGAGTTTGTTAACTACCGTACCGGATGTGTTGGAAGAGACCGAGAGAGTGAATGGTTCGGGTGAGTTTGTTAACTACCGTACCGAATGTGTTGGAAGAGACAGAGAGAGTGAATGGTTCAGGTGAGATTGTTAACTACCGTACCGAATGTGTTGGAAGAGACAGAGAGAGTGAATGGTTCGGGTGAGTTTGTTAACTACCGTACCGGATGTGTTGGAAGAGACAGAGAGAGTGTATGGTTCGGGTGCGTTTGTTAACTACCGTACCGGATGTGTTGGAAGAGACAGAGAGAGTGTATGGTTCGGGTGAGTTTGTTAACTACCGTACCGGATGTGTTGGAAGAGACAGAGAGAGTGTATGGTTCGAGTTAGTTTGTTAACTACCGTACCGAATGTGTTGGAAGAGACAGAGAGAGTGAATGGTTCGGGCGAGTTTGTTAACTACCGTACCGGATGTGTTGGAAGAGACAGAGAGAGTGAATGGTTCGGGTGAGTTTGTTAGCTACCGTACCGGATGTGTTGGCAGAGACAGAGAGAGTGAATGGTTTGGGTGAGTCTGTTAACTACCGTACCGGATGTGTTGGAAGAGACAGAGAGAGTGAATGGTTCGGGTGAGTCTGTTAACTACCACCGTACCGGATGTGTTGGAAGAGACAGAGAGAGAAATGGTTCGGGTGAGTCTGTTAACTACCACCGTACCGGATGTGTTGGAAGAGACAGAGAGATTGAATGGTTCGGGTGAGTTTGTTAACCACCCTACCGGATATGTTGGAAGAGACAGAGGGAGTGAATGGTTCGGGTGAGTTTGTTAGCTACCGTACCGGATGTGTTGGAAGAGACAGAGAGAGTGAATGGTTCGGGTGAGTCTGTTAACTACCTTACCGGATGTGTTGGAAGAGACAGAGAGATTGAATGGTTTGGGTGAGTTTGTTAGGTACCGGTATTGGATGTGTTGGAAGAGACAGAGAGAGTGAGTGGTTCGGGTGAGTTTGTTAGCTACCGTACCGGATGTGTCTGAAGAGACAGAGAGAGTGAATGGTTCGGGTGAGTTTGTTAACCACCGTACCGGATATGTTGGAAGAGTCAGAGAGAGTAAATGGTTCGGGTGAGTCTGTTTACTACCGTACCGGATGTGTTGGAAGAGACAGAGAGAGTGAATGGTTCGGGTGAGTCTATTAACTACCACCGTCCCGGATGTGTAGAAGAGACAGAGAGAGTGAATGGTTCGGGTGCGTTTGTTTACTACTGTACCGGATGTGCTGGAAGGGACAGAGAGAGTGAATGGTTCGGGTCAGTCTATTAACTACCACCGTACCGGATGTGTAGAAGAGACAGAGAGAGTGAATGGTTCGGGTGAGTTTGTTTACTACCGTACCGGATATGCTGGAAGAGACAGAGAGAGAGGTGAGTTTGTTAGCTACCGTACCGGATGTGTTGGAAGAGACATAGAGAGTGAATGGTTCAGGTGAGTTTGTTAACCACCGTACCGGATATGTTGGAAGAGACAGAGAGAGTAAATGGTTAAACCACCGTACCGGATATGTTGGAAGAGTCAGAGAGAGTAAATGGTTCGGGTGAGTCTGTTTACTACCGTACCGGATGTGTTGGAAGAGACAGAGAGAGTGAATGGTTCGGGTGAGTCTATTAACTACCACCGTCCCGGATGTGTAGAAGAGACAGAGAGAGTGAATGGTTCGGGTGCGTTTGTTTACTACCGTACCAGATGTGTTGGAAGAGACAGAGAGAGTGAATGGTTCGGGTCAGTCTATTAACTACCACCGTACCGGATGTGTAGAAGAGACAGAGAGAGTGAATGGTTCGGGTGAGTCTGTTAACTACCTTACCGGATGTGTTGGAAGAGACAGAGAGATTGAATGGTTTGGGTGAGTTTGTTAGGTACCGGTATTGGATGTGTTGGAAGAGACAGAGAGAGTGAGTGGTTCGGGTGAGTTTGTTAGCTACCGTACCGGATGTGTCTGAAGAGACAGAGAGAGTGAATGGTTCGGGTGAGTTTGTTAACCACCGTACCGGATATGTTGGAAGAGTCAGAGAGAGTAAATGGTTCGGGTGAGTCTGTTTACTACCGTACCGGATGTGTTGGAAGAGACAGAGAGAGTGAATGGTTCGGGTGAGTCTATTAACTACCACCGTCCCGGATGTGTAGAAGAGACAGAGAGAGTGAATGGTTCGGGTGCGTTTGTTTACTACTGTACCGGATGTGCTGGAAGGGACAGAGAGAGTGAATGGTTCGGGTCAGTCTATTAACTACCACCGTACCGGATGTGTAGAAGAGACAGAGAGAGTGAATGGTTCGGGTGAGTTTGTTTACTACCGTACCGGATATGCTGGAAGAGACAGAGAGAGAGGTGAGTTTGTTAGCTACCGTACCGGATGTGTTGGAAGAGACATAGAGAGTGAATGGTTCAGGTGAGTTTGTTAACCACCGTACCGGATATGTTGGAAGAGACAGAGAGAGTAAATGGTTAAACCACCGTACCGGATATGTTGGAAGAGTCAGAGAGAGTAAATGGTTCGGGTGAGTCTGTTTACTACCGTACCGGATGTGTTGGAAGAGACAGAGAGAGTGAATGGTTCGGGTGAGTCTATTAACTACCACCGTCCCGGATGTGTAGAAGAGACAGAGAGAGTGAATGGTTCGGGTGCGTTTGTTTACTACCGTACCAGATGTGTTGGAAGAGACAGAGAGAGTGAATGGTTCGGGTCAGTCTATTAACTACCACCGTACCGGATGTGTAGAAGAGACAGAGAGAGTGAATGGTTCGGGTGAGTTTGTTTACTACCGTACCGGATGTGTTGGAAGAGACAGAGAGAGTGTATGGTTCGGGTGAGTTTGTTAACTACCGTACCGGATGTGTTGGAAGAGACAGAGAGAGTGTTTGGTTCGAGTGAGTTTGTTAATTACCGTACCGAATGTGTTGGAAGAGACAGAGAGAGTGAATGGTTCGGGTGAGTTTGTTAACTACCGTACCGGATGTGTTGGAAGAGACAGAGAGAGTGAATGGTTCGGGTGAGTTTGTTAGCTACCGTACCGGATGTGTTGGCGGAGACAGAGAGAGTGAATGGTTTGGGTGAGTCTGTTAACTACCGTACCGGATGTGTTGGAAGAGACAGAGAGAGTGAATGGTTCGGGTGAGTCTGTTAACTACCACCGTACCGGATGTGTTGGAAGAGACAGAGAGAGAAATGGTTCGGGTGAGTCTGTTAACTACCGTACCGGATGTATTGGAAGAGACAGAGAGAGTGAATGGTTCGGGTGAGTCTGTTAACTACCGTACCGGATGTGTTGGAAGAGACAGAGAGAGTGAATGGTTTGGGTGAGTTTGTTAGCTACCGTACCGGATGTATTGGAAGAGACAGAGAGAGTGAATGGTTCGGGTGAGTTTGTTAACTACCGTACCGGATGTGTTGGAAGAGACAGAGAGAGTGAATGGTTCGGGTGAGTCTGTTAACTACCACCGTACCGGATGTGTTGGAAGAGACAGAGAGAGTGAATGGTTCGGGTGAGTTTGTTAGCTGCCGTACCGGATGTGTTGGAAGAGACAGAGAGAGTGAATGGTTCGGGTGAGTCTGGTAACTACCTTACCAGATGTGTTGGAAGAGACAGAGAGATTCAATGGTTTGGGTGAGTTTGTTAGGTACCGGTACTGGATGTGTTGGAAGAGACAGAGAGAGTGAATGGTTCGGGTGAGTTTGTTAGCTACCGTACCGGATGTGTTGGCAGAGACAGAGAGAGTGAATGGTTCGGGTGAGTTTGTTAACCACCGTACCGGATATGTTGGAAGAGACAGAGAGAGTAAATGGTTCGGGTGAGTCTGTTTACTACCGTACCGGATGTGTTGGAAGAGACAGAGAGAGTGAATGGTTCGGGTGAGTCTATTAACTACCACCGTCCCGGATGTGTAGAAGAGACAGAGAGAGTGAATGGTTCGGGTGCGTTTGTTTACTACTGTACCGGATGTGCTGGAAGGGACAGAGAGAGTGAATGGTTCGGGTCAGTCTATTAACTACCACCGTACCGGATGTGTAGAAGAGACAGAGAGAGTGAATGGTTCGGGTGAGTTTGTTTACTACCGTACCGGATATGCTGGAAGAGACAGAGAGAGAGGTGAGTTTGTTAGCTACCGTACCGGATGTGTTGGAAGAGACATAGAGAGTGAATGGTTCAGGTGAGTTTGTTAACCACCGTACCGGATATGTTGGAAGAGACAGAGAGAGTAAATGGTTAAACCACCGTACCGGATATGTTGGAAGAGTCAGAGAGAGTAAATGGTTCGGGTGAGTCTGTTTACTACCGTACCGGATGTGTTGGAAGAGACAGAGAGAGTGAATGGTTCGGGTGAGTCTATTAACTACCACCGTCCCGGATGTGTAGAAGAGACAGAGAGAGTGAATGGTTCGGGTGCGTTTGTTTACTACCGTACCAGATGTGTTGGAAGAGACAGGGAGAGTGAATGGTTCGGGTCAGTCTATTAACTACCACCGTACCGGATGTGTAGAAGAGACAGAGAGAGTGAATGGTTCGGGTGAGTTTGTTTACTACCGTACCGGATGTGTTGGAAGAGACAGAGAGAGTGTATGGTTCGGGTGAGTTTGTTAACTACCGTACCGGATGTGTTGGAAGAGACAGAGAGAGTGTTTGGTTCGAGTGAGTTTGTTAATTACCGTACCGAATGTGTTGGAAGAGACAGAGAGAGTGAATGGTTCGGGTGAGTTTGTTAACTACCGTACCGGATGTGTTGGAAGAGACAGAGAGAGTGAATGGTTCGGGTGAGTTTGTTAGCTACCGTACCGGATGTGTTGGCGGAGACAGAGAGAGTGAATGGTTTGGGTGAGTCTGATAACTACCGTACCGGATGTGTTGGAAGAGACAGAGAGAGTGAATGGTTCGGGTGAGTCTGTTAACTACCACCGTACCGGATGTGTTGGAAGAGACAGAGAGAGAAATGGTTCGGGTGAGTCTGTTAACTACCGTACCGGATGTATTGGAAGAGACAGAGAGAGTGAATGGTTCGGGTGAGTCTGTTAACTACCGTACCGGATGTGTTGGAAGAGACAGAGAGAGTGAATGGTTTGGGTGAGTTTGTTAGCTACCGTACCGGATGTATTGGAAGAGACAGAGAGAGTGAATGGTTCGGGTGAGTTTGTTAACTACCGTACCGGATGTGTTGGAAGAGACAGAGAGAGTGAATGGTTCGGGTGAGTCTGTTAACTACCACCGTACCGGATGTGTTGGAAGAGACAGAGAGAGTGAATGGTTCGGGTGAGTTTGTTAGCTGCCGTACCGGATGTGTTGGAAGAGACAGAGAGAGTGAATGGTTCGGGTGAGTCTGGTAACTACCTTACCAGATGTGTTGGAAGAGACAGAGAGATTCAATGGTTTGGGTGAGTTTGTTAGGTACCGGTACTGGATGTGTTGGAAGAGACAGAGAGAGTGAATGGTTCGGGTGAGTTTGTTAGCTACCGTACCGGATGTGTCAGAAGAGACAGAGAGAGTGAATGGTTCGGGTTAGTTTGTTAACCACCGTACCGGATATGTTGGAAGAGACAGAGAGAGTAAATGTTTCGGGTGAGTCTGTTTACTACCGTACCGGATGTGTTGGAAGAGACAGAGAGAGTGAATGGTTCGGGTGAGTCTATTAACTTCCACCGTACCGGATGTGTAGAAGAGACAAAGAGAGTGAATGGTTCGGGTGAGTTTGTTTACTACCGTACCGGATGTGCTGGAAGAGACAGAGAGAGTGAAGGGTTCGGGTGAGTTTGTTTACTACCGTACCGAATGTGTTGGAAGAGACAGAGAGAGTGTATGGTTCGAGTGAGTTTGTTAACTACCGTACCGAATGTGTTGGAAGAGACAGAGAGAGTGAATGGTTCGGGTGAGTTTGTTAACTACCGTACCGGATGTGCTGGAAGAGACAGAGAGAGTGAATGGTTCGGGTGAGTTTGTTAGCTACCGTACCGGATGTGTTGGAAGAGACAGAGAGAGTGAATGGTTCGGGTGAGTTTGTTAACCACCGTACCGGATGTTGGAAGAGACAGAGAGAGTGAATGGTTTGGGTGAGTTTGTTAACCACCGTACCGGATGTTGGAAGAGACAGAGAGAGTGAATGGTTTGGGTGAGTTTGTTAGCTACCGTACCGGATGTGTTGGAAGAGACAGAGAGAGTGAATGGTTCGGGTGAGTTTGTTAGCTACCGTACCGGATGTGTTGGCAGAGACAGAGAGAGTGAATGGTTCGGGTGAGTTTGTTAACCACCGTACCGGATATGTTGGAAGAGACAGAGAGAGTAAATGGTTCGGGTGAGTTTGTTTACTACCGTACCGGATGTGTTGGAAGAGACAGAGAGAGTGAATGGTTCGGGTGAGTCTGTTAACTACTACCATTCCGGATGTGTTGTAAGAGACAGTGAGAGTGAATGGTTCGCGTGAGTCGGTTAACTACCGTAGCGGATGTGTTGGAAGAGGCAGAGAGAGTGAATGGTTCGGGTGAGGCTGTTAACTACCACCGTACCGGATGTGTTGGAAGAGTCAGAGAGAGTGAATGGTTCGGATGAGTTTGTTAGGTCTTGGATGGATGTGTCGGAGGAGACAGAGAGACAAACAACCGACAGCAGACCACCGACAGCAGTCAACTAACAGCAGACAACCGACAGCAGACAGCCGACAGAAGACAACCGACATCAGACAACCGACAGCAGACAATCGACAGCAGAAAATCAACAGCAGACCACCGACAGAAGACCACCGACAGCAGGCAACCGACGACAGAAAACCGACAGCAGAAAGCTGGCAGCAGGCAACCGACAGTAAACAACCGACAACCGAAAGCAGACAATCGATATCAGACAAGCGAAACGACAGCACACAACCGACATCAGACAACCGACATCAGACAACCGACAGCACACAAGCGACAACCGACAGCAGCCATCAGATTCAATTTGATTATTGTTTTGGTTAGATTCAGCCATTCTGTAACCTGGGTTTTTATTGGAAACCTTGTATTCTTCTTCCCAGTGGGGGTATAATACAAAGTGAAATATAACACCAGAAAGTCCCATATACTTCACATGCGGCAGCAGAAAGAATAGCAGAAATGAAAGATTTCAGAAATGAAAGATGCACATATTATTTTGAATATACAGCATACTGTGTCTGTTTTCAACATCACTAGGATAAAGACATTACTGTAGAATGCAATACATTCAATGAGTAGTCCCCCGTAAGTGCCCAATTGGAAACTTAATGTCATTGACGGGTTGTGGTGATTTAGTAACTATAGTATCGGGAGCATGTTACTGTTACTACAAGCAAAGTTTATATTATTGGTAGTGTTAATCAACTTAATGTCACTGGAAATTATTTCATTTAGTCGTTTGACTTTGGAGTTTGAGTTAAGTCTTCACCATTTATTGGATTTAACGTAAAGAACGTCGAAAAGTTAACAATGTAACAAGATTACATTAATTGGTACCTTATAGATTTTAAGCGTACCGGTACTCTACATAGGCCGTTGATGGGAAATTCTATTAAATCAATTAAATAATTTATTTTAATAATGCTAATGCGTCATAGTTGTTTTGCTGTCGGTTGAATATATAGAGATTTCGAGAATCTGGATAGTGTCTTACCTTCTTTCGATTATTTAAATCAAATAACGTTAGTTTGTTTAATTTTGGTATGTTTATATTATACGGGATTAGGAAAACGGATAACATCATAAGCAGCTGTTGAATTCTTTTCAATTTCATTTGCATTTATTATTAATGATTCAAACATGGTACGACTTTTATGCTAAATTATAACATTCATAGAGTTGTTTATTGGTTAATTAGTACCGCTAATAATTTGTAGTTACTTTATATATTTTCATTGTTTTTATTTTACAAATTCGATTGTATTTTAGATTCACCGATCAAAGATGATAGTAAGGAGGCCTCGCAACTCCTGAACGCCCTCCCCGCTCCCACAGACTCCCAATCTGCTCCCACTGACGCCCACCCTGCTCCCACTGATTCCCACCCTTCCCCCACAGACTCCCATCCCGCTCCCACAGACTCCCACCCCGCCCCCACTGACTCCCATCCCGCTTCCACAGACTCACAACATACTATCGCCCCCCTGGAACCCATCCGCACCCGCTCCCAGGACCCATCGTACCGCGGCGGCCCGCCCCGACGCTATGCCGACTCCGACTATCCCCCCGGTGCCGGCACCATGCAGTACGTGGTCAACCAGATCCGCGGCGCCGCAACCCGCCCCCCTATTCGCCCCCTCCCGGCCCCCTCGGACGCCTCATTCCGACTCGGGGGCAACTCGGCCTACCGACTCTACCTCAACGAGTTCACCCGCGGGCGGTTGGCCCAGACCAAGTCGCAACTTGCCGAGGAGCAACAGAAGAGACGGAATCTCAACGCCAAGTTCTCCATGGACCATATCCGTGATTGGGAGGGCGGACAGTTCGGCGAGAAGCCCACCATCGTTGCGTCTCTCCGACTCGCTCTCTGCCAGATCGAGAATAAAATCCCGTTGGCGTTCCTCCACCCGAGATGGTCTGACATCCGGTTGCGTTGGGCTAAGGGAGTGCAGCGTTGTCAGTCCAGCCGTGCGTTAGCGCTCGCTATCGCTATCCTAGAGAGCTGCATCAAACCTATGGCATTCCTGCCAGTCTGGCACGAGAGTCTGGGCTGCACACAGTTTCAGAGAACCACTGCGGTTAGTTTATGGCCCAGTTGTGAAGTATACCAGACTTTCTGCCGTTATATTTTACTTTGCAGTTATCCCCCTTGTGAAGAATATCAGGTTTTCATCACCAAAACCACTGGTTTCAGAAGGGCTGATTCTAACTAACCAAAACAATAAACGAATAAGTATCTATATATACAGGTTATAAATAAGGGCTGCAACTCACTTAATTAAGGATAAATTTAGACAAATGCAATTTCTTCTTATATAAAATTCCAGTAGAATTTCACTTAGGTATTCTACTGGAATACCTATCTATCTATAGGAATACTAGAACTAGAAATGCGTTATGATTTATTATTACTATTATTAAAAAAAAAAAAAAAATTATTATTTTAATTCTTCGAAATAATTATTATTGTTCAATCCAATGGTTAAACCTGTTTTTTAAAGTTCGCACTTTTTTAGTTTTAGGTTTAAATATACCCCACGTCCGTAAACTCATTTGTTTCATACATTTTTTCCACTTTATTTTTAGGTCCAAAGAGATTCGGAAGAAAAGGAGAAAAAAGAGGGAAAAGCGGCTGTTGCCGTGGCAACCTTCCAAGCCAACCAACCGCTGGTAAAGTACAGTATCCTCCCGGTCCGGCATTCCGTCTACAAGCTGAAGGGCGAGGAGTACCGTATCTACGGTAACGGCGGATGGTATTGGGTGAGCGTTGCGTGGCGACCAGGTGTGGGAGCTTCTATCAAACGGAATGTCGTCGCCGCCGCACACAATCCTGTCCAACAACCTGATTGGTCGTCCCAAGGAACCACTACTGGTGTTCAGTTGGGGAATCCTTCGGATTCTACTCAAATAGAATCGATTGTTTCCATTTCGGAACAATTAACTGTCGAAAAACTATCGCAAGAATTAACAGCTGATTCTGATGTACAATCAGCTGTATCAGAAAAAGTAACAGCTGATTCTGTTGTACAATCAGCTGTATTAGAAAAAGTAACAGCTGATTCTGTCGTTCAATCAGCTGTATCAGAAAAATTAACAGCTGATTCTGTCGTTCAATCAGCTGTATCAGAAAAAGTAACAGCTGATTTTGTCGTTCAATCAGCTGTATCAGAAAAATTAACAGCTGATTCTGTCGATCAATCAGCTGTATCAGAAATATTAACAGCTGATTCTGATATGCCATCAGCTGTAACGGAACATCCATTGGTAACTGCTGGTTCTACACGACTTTCCACTGAGTGCAGTAGCGATACTAGCCAGGCTACAATCATTGATAAGCAGTGCAATAATACTTCCGTAACTAATAATAGTTGCAGCAAAACTGATGAAGTAGCAACCGAAACTGATAGCATTACTAACAGAACTGATGATCTTCCCGGTGGGATTGGTAATGTTTCTTCAACTGTCACCGACTCGGAAGTGACGTCATTTCCTCCCGACGTTATTGATGTCAGTCGGTGTCTAGTCGATAGAACTCGGTTTCCTCAAATTCCGATTAATTCGTTTCGACTCGCGGCGTTGCTAGGGGAACGAATTCAGTTGGAGAAACTTCATAGGGAAATCGAGAAACGGTTAGTTTTGTAGAAGTCGAGTATATTGAGAAACAGTGCACTTTACGCTACTAACTGTGCGGTGCACTTTACACTACTAACTGTGCGGTGCACTTTACGCTACTAACTGTGCGGTGCACTTTACACTACTAACTGTGCGGTGCACTTTACACTACTAACTGTGCGGTGCACTTTACGCTACTAACTGTGCGGTGCACTTTACACTACTAACTGTGCGGTGCACTTTACACTACTAACTGTGCGGTGCACTTTACGCTACTAACTGTGCGGTGCACTTTACGCTACTAACTGTGCGGTGCACTTTACACTACTAACTGTGCAGGGCACTAAAATTTCCAAATATTACAATTTTCAACTTACGTGATTTTGAAATTTTGATAGTTCAGAAATGAGTTAACTTTTCTATAGGCCACTTTCAGTTACAGCATGATAATTTATCACGGTATCTTGATCTTCACTGCACTGCGTTAAAAGTAAAACCATGTTCAACATCGGGAGTTAGTGTGGCCCCCTTGGAGGAGTATCTGGGACTCAGTGTTTCGAAAATACTTTACTTTATTTTACGTTGATAAATAATTTAAATTGGACTTTATTTCTGTCTGGAAATAAAATTACCGGTGAATATCATTTACTTTATGAGCAGATGGCTCTTTTGGAACAAGGTGAATCAACCATCAGTTTAGTCTCGTAATTCCTAACCCCCCACTATTGTCTAGAATGCATCATTAACAGTAACAATGTTTGTGTGCTCTTTGGTCTAACTAACATTATATATATAATGTATATAATATATATAATATATATATATATTATTTATCACCACAGGAGTAAAGTTGAACGTTTCATTTCATTTCATTGTTTTAATCAAATACAATTGACATAAAATTGCACAAGAACATATAATAAAAGTGCACAAGATTGACACATATTAAAATCGGTATAAGACATTCAGAGATACAAATTAAAATTTAATAATTGCACAGCACAGATTAAAATTGACAATAAGATGTCATAGGCGTATGTATATTGTATATATATATAATAAGTGTGCAATAAGTGTGCAAATATAAGTATAACATAATCAGTAGATTGTGTTTATTATTGGTTTTGTATGTGATTTGGACTAAGTTAAATAAGAAACAATAGTTGAAATAAGATTAGGATTGACATTAATTATGAAGCAAAAGGAGACAATATTTATAAATTATGCAGTTCATTAGTTAGGTTCACAGACATCAAATGAAGCGATAGTAATGTAATAATGATTTAATTGATATGGAAATTAATTACCGGTAGGGTGAAAGCAAGCAGGATTACGATTTGGATGGTTAATAATATAAAAGACTAATAGCACGACAGCCAGTCGACGGTAGTTGGTTTGATAGCATAGTGGTAGTATTTAATAGCTGCACAGAATAAATATTATTTGTCTGTCAAAATATAATGACAACATACCACCTGGTTAACATTTTTGATGTGGTTTTCCTGATCGCTGATTCATTTCTGATGTCAGTTTTTATGTTTTTCGAAGTCTATAATGTTTGTCTGTCGGTCTGTCTGTATGACCGTCTGTCTGTCTGACAATATATGGAAAGCATTCCCCTAGCTAAACGTATTGTTATGGGGTATATGTTATGACGATCTGTCTGTCAAAGTAGTGGGAATACATACCAACTAGCTAAGAAATTTGTTATGCTGAAGGTTTTCATGGTTGGTGATTTTATTTCAGGTGTCAGTTTTCATGTATGACGTCATCCTTATTGTCTGTTTGTCTGTTCAGCTGAATGTCATATTTTGACGGACATAAAGTCAGCAATTCAGGCAGCCATGACGCTGTCAAATGAGAAAACTGACTTCAGAAATGAAATAACCGACCCGGTAAACCCTTGCAACAAAATTTTCAACTGTGTTGTGCGCATGCGCAGTCTAACATTTTCGAATTAATTAAATTACCCTAACCATAAACTTTGAATGCATTTCTGGCGAATGCAATTTATAAATTTCAAATGCAATTCAAAGGCTTTTCCAAAAATTAAAGAAATTCCGAGAAATTTGGCATTTTTGACACATTTTTTTCATATTGTTTTTTTTAGATTTTTTTGACACATCTTTTTCATTTTCTTTGCAGTTGTGTAAAAAATATACGTCCAAAAGTGTCAAATTTATGTAAAAATGGCGAATGTTTCAAAATATGTGACCCAACACATAGAAAGGGGTCAATTTCAAATAATCTCATTTTCCAGAAATTTCAAATATATGAAAAAATCATAGAAAACAAAAAAAAATTAAATTTCATTATTTTATTGATTTAAGATCGAAATTTAACGTAGAATCCAAAAAAATAACTTCTAAGGTTTCAGTACTTATAGAAAATGTCTGTCTGTCTGTTTGTTTGTCTGGCTGTTTGTCAATCAAAAAATAAAGAAAATCATATAATCTCACCATAATATGGCTATGGGGGTTTTCTAGGTTGGCGAACTCATTTCCGATATCAGTTTTACATTTGAGAGCATCTTAATTGTCTTTTTCTATGTATGTCTGTCTATTTGTCTGTCAGTCTGTTTGTCTGTATGTATGTGAGTGAAAACATTGAAGAAATAATTTAACTTTACAAAAATATGGCTCTGGGGGGTTTTCCAGGTCGGTGAATCCATTTTCGATGCCAGTTTTTCATGTTTACGATATCTTGATTGTCTGTCTCTATGTATGTCTGTATGTCAGTCAGTCTGTTTGTTTGTATGTATGTCCGTCAAAAAATTAAGAAAATCATTTAACCTTACTAAAATATGGTTATGGGGGTTTTCTAGGTCGGCAAACTCATTTCCGATATCAGTTTTTACGTTTAACATCATCTTAACTGTATGCTTCTATGTATGTCTGTATGTCTGTCTGTCAGACTATTTATCTGTATGTGTATGTCAGTTAAAAAGTTGAAAAAATAATGTAACTTTACAAAAATATGGCTCTGGGGGGTTTTCCAGGTCGTTGAATCCATTTTCGATGTCAGTTTTTCATGTTTACGAAATCTTGACGGTCTGTCTCTATGTATGTCTGTAAGTCAGTCAGTCTGTTTGTCTGTATGTATGTCCGTCAAAAAATTAAGAATAGTATTTAACCCTAACCAAAATATGGCTATGGTGGTTTTATATGTCGGCGAAGACATTTCCGATATCAGTTTTTACGTTTAACATCATCTTTACTGTCTGTTTATATGTATGTCTGTACGTCAGACATACATACATACATACAGACAGACAGACAAACAGAATGACATACAAACATACTGACCGTGTAGATCCTGACAAACATTAAAACTGACACCATAAAAAGTTTACCGACCAAGAAATCCCCCGGTAGCAAATATTTCGACTACAGTAGGTATTGCAATTTCTTTATTATTTCATAGACAAAATAAGAAAAGGGTATGCATACAGACAGACAAACATACATGTAAAGAATCTGTCAAACCTTAAAACTGACAAAATATATTAAATAACTGTCTGTGGAATCTTCCAATGCTATAATTATGTTGATGTTATTGAATATCCATTCCATTCAGAAATGTTCAAATGATGTTTGAAAAATCACAGCGGTTTCTGAAAATGGCGGGAAGGTTTGAAAATTTTAAATCGAATTTTCTCAGAATGTTGCTATGAAATTATCTCAGAACCTTGTCTTACTAAATCTACAATAACTCAAAAACGAAAAGAGATATTAACAAATGGTTTTCAATGGGAAATTCTCCGTTAAATTATCTATATAAAACCAACAAAAAGTTAAAAACCATTTTTTTGTCAATTGACCCCTTTCTATGTGTTGGGTCACATATGTCAAAACGCCTCCATGTCAGCACTCTTCTTTAGAAGCCGGATAAAATTTGGCGCTAATGGGCTTTTACGGGTGAATGTATATTGTATAACCCTCGAAAATAGCTGTACACTTGTACAACGTTGTTTGTAACCTAGTATGCAGGGTCATGCCTGGTTTACCGAATGTTATATAAAACAATATGATTACTATGATTACCCCTATGTTAATCCTGGCGAAATAAATAATTGTTTTTTTATCTCATTTGTTAATATTTAATGTTTCCTAGGAAACAAAGAGACCAAGAAAGAGCAGCCTGGGAATTTTATCAACTCGTAACTAAAGTTTGTTACTCCCCCTCGTGTTCCTTGCGGGAATCGCTTACCGTCTGCTACTCCTCCGACTGTCCGTCCCGTAGCGCCCCGTCCGATATCGATGCCGATACGCCCCTAGCGGGGGAGTTCCGACCGGAACCTCCGCGCCCCACCGGGTTGACTGTCAACCTGGGCCAACTGCACCGCCACACCAACCCGGGGTCGCAGAGACGACCGGTACCCCGTTGCCACAAGTTCATGACGAAACGCGGCGCAAAAACGCTCTTCGCTGTCCCCCGCAAGGAGGCGCTGAGGGCCGCGAGTCGGGCTGGTAATCTCGAGGTGTCTGGGTTCTCCTACTCAGCCAAGTCGACACCCCATTGGATCTACCCCGCCCCCCGACCCGTGCTGAAGACTTGCTGGCGCTGGCGACTCGCGTCAATATGTAACCTAGCAACCTGCGCCATGTGTATCCGCGTGCTAACCTCTTGCATTCGCTGGGACGCACTCGTTCAGAAACCACCGTCTACCACGGAGAGCCCAGTGTGGATGAACACGGATGAGGTAATTACTTACAATTAATTCATTCTGGGCCTAAAATAAATAAATTTTTCAAATTAAGACGAAAATCAATTTTACTGAAATATTTTTTATTTTATTTTTTTTACTGAATTATTTAATTGAAAATGGAAATAAATTAAAATATTAAATTATCACATTTCTTATCTAAAGTAGCTGTTTAATAGCTCATGTGGAGAATTCTTTTTTAAAGCTGAATTTACTGGTTAGAAGGCAAAATGACCTGCGCGAAATATTTCATTAAAGGCACAACAAATTATCTCATATAATAACGTAATGAACACAATATTTCATATTTCGAATTTGTATTTTTTATTATTATTAACCCTATACTCTAACTACTAAACTCTATAAATATTATTGTATTTATATTAACATTGAATGTTGTGAGGCGCTCATCGATCTTTTCATTCATTAGATAGAGGAAACTCTTACCACCCGAGTTCTTCTGGAACGACGAGACATCCAACCAGAATGTCTGCGGTCGGAGTACAAAGTCCGAGTTACTGTCCGGCCGTTACGTCAACCGGAAGTGGTTGTCCCATCGCCTAGCAACCGGCCGGGCGGGGGTCGCAGACAAGGTCTGCGTCAGCGGGAGGCCGCCAAGCTGGACGACACGTCGGGCCGATTCGAGACGCGAACCCATACGGTGTGGATCCCGGAGGAGTCGTTGGAGCCGTGGGAGGTGCGAACCTACGACGATAAGAAGGTCCCGCCGCCGCTCCCTAAAGGGGGAGGAACTCCGCTCCCGGTGAGAGGCGTGAAGGAAGAGGAGGAGAGAATGAGTCCCCGGGAGAAAGCGCAAGGGAGGAGGGTTGCGGGTAGAAAGTACGGGTCCTCCCTGCCAGTCGCCGTAAACGGAAACGGAGATTCCAACGTCCGGATACTCAAAAAAGTAGAGGAAGAAATATCCAAGTTGAGGGGCAAGAAAGATGTTGTGTTGAGTTCGGATGTCGTTCATATCGCTAGTAAACCTTCTATTCTGGGGGGTCAGCGCCCTGCTGTTAGCGGGAATTCCTCGCCCCAACAGATAATGGGGGGTTTAGTTAAGGTCATGGATGGTCAGGGCCGCTCCGTGCTACTGGGTGTCACACCGGGCGCCTCTATCGGCGTGCAGCAGCACTTGGTGCAGCTGCCGAACGGGGTCCGTATACCCATCCCGGAGGGGTGCTCGGTGACCCAGAAGGGCAGCCAGGTGGTCATATCCGGCGCCAATGCGGCCCAGGTCCACAAAGCGATACAGGATAACGCGACCAAACCCGCAATGGCGGCCATAAGCCCCGCCGGCGTGCCACAGACGCCCTCCAGTGGGGGACTCCGACAAGGTGGACCGCCCACAATCGATCTTAAGACCATGGAAGCCTTAGCGTCTGTGCCGAACGATCAATTACTGGCGGTTCTAAACCAACAGAATCTGCCGCCGATTCGTGTTGTGAACCTTATGAACCAAATCGAGGCGATTAAACGGAGTTTATCCTCGTCAAAGAGCCGCAGAATGGATCCATCCGGGAACATTACGACCTTCCCGTCGTACAGCGCCGAGGCAGTGTCCGCAGAACGGCGTAGACTGGACACCGAACGCAAAGTCGAGTCGATGCGACTTAGGGAAGAGAGGGAATTGTTTTATGCGAAACGAAGTAGAGCCAATGAAGATAAACTGTGTCTGTCGCGGAATAAAGATTCTCTTAAGAAGGATATTATTCGGAAACGGCATCATCTTGAGAATATTCTGTTGGCAGAGATACAGGCGGAGATATTCGGTGAGAATCACGCGACTGTTGCTAAAACTGAAGTAAAGAAACCGGTAGTGAAACCTGCTGCGAGGCGACGTAATCGTGATGAGGACGATGAGGGGAGTTTAGGGGAGTCGCCGACGAAGAAACGGCAGATTGTCGGAGACGAGAAACGTTGCAGGTCCGAGGTGCGATCTCCCGAGCAGCTTCATTGTATCTGTCGGACGCGGTACGATTCCAGTCGGTTCTACGTCGGGTGCGACACGTGTCGGGGTTGGTTCCACGGCAGTTGCGTGGGGTTGACGGAGGCGGACACGCGTCGGTTGTCCGAGTGGCGGTGTCCGGACTGCGTCGACGCGGCAGGGTCCCAGCGCCGCTACTGTATATGTCGCGCTGTTTACGACACATCTGCGTTCTACATCGGTTGCGATCTCTGCAACGATTGGTTCCACGGGAAATGCGTTGGGGTCCTTGAGAAAGAGTCGAAGTATATCGAGTCGTACACGTGTCCGAAGTGTCACGAGAGGTTGCGATCGTCTGGACAGCATGCTGGCGTCGACCAGAATGTCACTCTCGCTAATCTATTAGACTCAGACGTCGAATCTCTTAAAAAAGTGGTTTCGTTTCTTCGTGGTCATAAAATGGCGTGGCCCTTTCAGTTCCCTGTCAATCAAGAAGAAGTCCCGGACTACTACGATATTATAAAGGATCCCATCGACTTATCCACCATCGAGAAGAGGGTTAACAACCACCACTATAAGACTCTTAAGGATTTTGTTAATGATGTAGCCAAACTCTTTGATAACTGCCGAGTTTATAATTCTCCCAAAACTTCATTTTACCAATGCGCTGATGCGTTGGAATCCTATTTTGTTACGAAACTGCGAAAACTGAAAACCGAAATGATACGGAGTCACAGGAAGTAGTATTATTTGAAATATAACGATTTGTTTTATAGTTAGTGAGTGGCTAAAGGTTTACCCCAGGTCAATGTTTATGACATAAAACTTGACAATTATTTCAATTCTTGTAAATTTCTTAGATCACGGTTTGAGAAAATATATATTTGAATTTATTTCGGAAAAGTTACAAAAAAGTATTATTTCTTTTAATTTCAACCCACACTTGGGTAGGGTAAATGGGTGCTCTCCCCTTTCATAACAGTTAGCTAGATAAAAGAAGATAGTTTAGATGCATTCGCACTGTTCAATGGCCCAAGTTTATCGCATACGAAATCTGGTTTCGTTTAAATTGTTTTGGTTAGAAAACACCGCGACTGTAACCTGCGCCTTTCCCATAATATTTTAACCCTTAAACTGGAGAAAATCATCTGGACTTAGAAGAGACTATATTTTCTTATATTTTTCACGATCCAACCCTTATTTAGTATTATATTTTTCTGCTCTTCCTTCTAGGTGAGAGTTTTTCTTCTACATTTGTTTATAAAGTTTAGAACAATTTAGGAATTGAATGCGGAATTATAATATTAGTTTGGAATTCATAAAAAGAATGACATGAAAATTATTCGTAACATTCTGGAAGTGGCACATGCAGGCAGTAATATAAAGTTATTTATCAGTATGAACAAGTATATTATTAAATATTAACATTATATATAGGACTTATATAGGATTATGCCAAAAATTTACGTCCCAGGATGTATAAAATTATTCTAGAAATGATCAATTTTATTTTGTCATTTTAGTAATGGTCCTAATAATAATCAGATCAGTCATT
>JAUCBJ010003491.1:0-52500 GCA_032718475.1 Nemertoderma westbladi | reverse complement strand
TGCTTTCGCCATGAGGACCAGCCAGTGCATAATCTTGTACTTTGGCAGCCTCATGGAGTGAATAAGCATGGTGGACAGCCCATGACTTTCTTGAGACGCATCTTAAAGGACACTGGCCTTGAAGATGCGGATGATCTAGCAAATGTCATGGGTGATAGGGAGTTGTGGCGGTGCAATTTTGTCGATAAGCCGGCACAGCATTCTTAAAAATGCAGATGCAATGCAGCATGCCGATCCTAGTAGTACGCCTAGGTTTAGGCAGTCAGCTAGTATTCAGCCCAGAAACCAACAGTGGCGTGAATTATCGAGCACAAGTAAATTACCTGCACTCACTGCATTGACTCGCCTTTTTACTGAACGGCAAACATCTGACTGCTGATTAACTGCCGCCACTGCTGTTATTTACTGTTTTGTACTGTTGTTCATTGCTATTTGGTAATATTATTGCTCGATGTTTATATTTGGGGAACACGTATACGTAATCGATAATCTCAACTAACTTTCTTTATTATTAAGAGGTAAGCAGAAGGGAAGTTCGAGTAACTATTTCGGTTCGTGTGGTTTGTGTGATATTTATGCTATTTCATAATACCAACATGAATGAGCTAAATTTCTCCTTATACATGAACAAAATTGATAACAGTCAGCAAATCAGCGTGTTTCCGTATTATTATCAGAGAAGTGAGTGCGACTACATAATACTACATTCCTAAAGAATGTAAATCACAGTGTCTCGATTAAATAATCCGTTGTAATTATTGTAAGTCATGACTCTGTCTAGTATTTAGAGTTAACTAATTACCAATTGAGAAAATAAGTCAATTAAGGTAAATGTTCGGGGTCTTACCTGACAGAAACAATAAATACTGATCTTAGTGAACGTTTTCGCCGGGCTACTTCAGACTATATTATGGTAAAAGTTAAATTATTGTAATAATAATTGCATCCCGCCACCAATTCAAAAATCCCTCTCTATTATATTACGAGGGTTCTATGTGATTAGGTCCTAATAACATGTTATTAAGGAGAGATACGCACAAAACACAGGTTAGTAAAATACACAATCTGTAGTTTATTTAAAGCTACCATTCGATATGAGTAAAATGTATTTTATTAAATCGGGGTTGTTATGACAAAAAGCGATAACGAAATCGTACTCCGGTTCATGTATACGTATTTAGGGCAGGTACAATATGATGTACAGTACACGAAGTGTTAAAAAGGGGGGTTTAGAAGAAAGTCAATATCGTAGGCCATACTCAGTAGTAAAAGGTATTATTGATATTAGAGTTAATGTGTTAGACAAAAGGCAATAACGAAATCGTAAAATAACCCAGTCCCAGGATGGTAAGACACCGCGTAAAAGGTATTAATAATATTGGAGTTAATGTGTTATGACAAAAGGCAATAACGAAGTCGTACACCTGTGTGGGGTTACCCAATCCCCATCCTGGGGATAGGGTTTTTTGTATTTGTACGCGATATAACGATTATTATTTCATTTCTTAACCGCTATTGAACATTTCGTGTACTGTATATCATACGTATTTGTGCACGATATAACAATTTCCTTACATTTCTAAACCACTATTTAACACTTCGTTACACAACATAACAATCATCTTTTCAATTCTAACCCCCCCCCCCCCCCCCCCCCCCCTTTTTAACACTTCGTGTACTGTACATCATATTGTACCTGCCCTAAATACGTATACATGAACCGGAGTACGATTTCGTTATCGCTTTTTGTCATAACAACCCCGATTTAATAAAATACATTTTACTCATATCGAATGGTAGCTTTAAATAAACTATGTGTATTTTACTAACCTGTGTTTTGTGCGTATCTCTTCTAAATAACATGTTATTAGGACCTAATCACAGAACCCTCGTAATATAATAGAGAGGGATTTTTGAATTGGTGGCTGGATGCAATTATTATTACAATAATTTAACTTTTACCATAATAATATAGTCTGAAGTAGCCCGGTAAGGGCGAAAACGTTCACTAACATCAACATTTTATTGTTTCTGCCAGGTAAAACCCCGGACATTTACCTTAATTGACTTATTTTCTCAATTGGTAATTAGTTTATTTAATTACGAATTAAAATTAAGATATAATATGAATGTTCTAGAATAATTATGATATTCGCCCAGCTTTTTTTCAGCTGTTTTTCAAGCTTTTTCTGAGCTATTTTTCAAGCTTTTTTTGAAATTTTTTTGAGCTTCTTTTCAAGCTTTTTTTAAGCTTTATTCTATATTTTAGGTTTTAGCATACGAAAATTCTCAGATTCATCTTGAAGCAATTAATTTCTAGAAATTGTTTTAACTAAAAAAAGCTTGAAATAAAGCTCAAAAAAAGCACATGCGACACTTTAAATGCTGCATACAGTAGTGTCTGGTATGGGATGTGAGCATTGTTCTTGAAACTGTGAATCCGACATAGCATTATTGTGTAAGTGACATCCAGAGATCTGGTTCTACTGTTGCTGTAATAACAGAACCTTAAAGTTCTGCTGGTGCAATATTTGCAGTGGCAGTCTACGGCGAGTGGATGAAAACGCTGCGTATTAATTATCGCAGATGACTCGATGAAACCACGCGAGGTGTTACGTTTAACCACACGGCACACGCTGCCAATTGTCCTGCATGTTTCCACACGGGGAGCTGGAGAAGATCGGTCCTTCTAGGAATCGTTCTCCGAGGAAGATCACTTTCCGTTCGGCTTGGTTTCCGCGGTATTGGGCAAACGGGTTCGTGATCGAATATTTCACTGAGGATCGATTCCACACACGTTGGCTCCCCAACCATGATCTGGAGTTACGATAACAGTATGTCCCCGAATAATTAATTAATATATCTGAATTATTAATTTATGTAACAGAAGAATTTAATTATGCACTATTGATCTTATCAGTGACAAAAGTGTGTGACGAAATTTAGAAAACTTTTTCACTTTTGACAACTTTAACTAAAATGTCATTATATTAAATAATCAAATAATATAATGCATGTGTTATAAAAAAAATCTAGAAATTCTTTCATAAGTCACACGCTAACTCAGATAATTTAAATGTAGGCCTAACTAAATTCTGGAAAGAAATTCAAAAATTACGTGTAAGATTTGGTGTGCATGCTGCAAAATAAGCCCCGTCTTCGATTTAGCTACAAAGCCGCAGCACAGCGGTACATTGCAGCTAATCGTAATGGGGCTATCCAATTAATGATTTATTCATGTAATTAATTACAGGAGTTAGTTAGCCGATATATAGGCCTATGTATACTGTAGTATGCCTCTATAGGGTTACTGTAATATATGATTAATATGGAGCAGTATGTTTTAATTTTAAATATTCTATCCTATAAATACATAACGCAATTATAATAATAATAAAAGTGGATGCTACACCGGAAAATCTTTACGATTAATTCAATCATTAAACCATTTATAAGTGCTTTATAAGGAAGACATGTGCATCCCAGCTATCAGATCGGAGAGTAACGTTGTATCGGAATGGCTATCCCACAGCGCAAATTCTGCCTCTTCCGCTTTCCAGGTTTGGAAGACCTGCAACGCCGCCTGCGGAATAATCTGGAGAAATATGGCTGAGTAAGTCTGTAGATTTTCCAGATCCTCGTACTGGTGTCCGAAGTTAAGATAAACCGATGGATCTGAGATCTTGCCGGTTCTATTTCCATTATTTATATAATCCTCGTGGCTGAATATTTTTGTTGCTTCAAATCTATTCAGCTTCGCTCCCTCTTTGTATATCCTCAAACTGCATAAACGTTTTACGAATATATCACCACCTTGTGTGGCATCGATAACGAATCCATTGTGTCCCAATCGATAAAGATCTTCTAAATACGATTTGATTTTCATCATATTATATTCGTCTGTTGTGGGCGTTTGTGTTTTGTTGAGGATCACGTTGACAGGGGGAAACTCTACCCTCCAGTTTATTCCACCACGACTAGCGAATTCCGATGTTACGCGTGGCCAAATAGAGTAAATCCACGTTCGTCCATTGAGGTTGTTGGTGTTAGCGTCTAGAGTAGTTCCCGAAACGCCGCATTTGTAGCTTTCAATTTGTGTATGGTGGCTCCAAAATCTCATTTTAAACGTACTATTGTCAGAATAGTAATAATTAGGGAAGATTTCATTGCTGGTTTGGTTTACTTGGTTAAAACCATTTATGGATTTTGGCTCGGGAATATCTAATGTTTGTGGTTTCAGTTGAGGATCTATTGTATTTGTATCAATCTGGGTAACAGCTTGTGTCACAATTTGACTAACACATGGTACATCGTGGTACATGGTACAAGGTGCATCGGGTTGAATAACAGTTGGTGCCTGAAGTTGACTACATAGTTTAACGAGATTCTGTGCTGGAATTTGGCAAAACGCAGGTTGAATGCCCGACTGGGCATCACTTTGTTCAGAATTAGACCCGGAAGCTGAAAATGAGTTTGTTTTTTCCGAAATATCGCCCAACGGTATCTGATCTTGATTGTCTCCAAATATATCCTTCCAATATTCTCCAACCCAATCGTCTATAACTGGGAGATCATCTTCGACGCCATCACAATTTGTGGATACCGAAGGAACTAAGGTTGTTGTCAAGGACGGCCGTTTTTGAGTTACTTCGTAATGTCGCGTCGTTTTTGCTTCATTCCCAAATCTAAGGCCTATTTCTCTAATTCCGGCTCCTTTTCGCATGGCATTCCGTAACTGGTCTTTACACTGGTAATTTTTCTTTGGAACAGCTAAAATGGAATTCAGATTGAATTATTAAAGGGAGCTTGTGGTTGTAACTATGTATATATATTATATTTGATATAGAAAATAGTATGTTTAATAAATATTTAATACTAACGCTTTTCAGATAGATTATGTATCTTCATTGATAGACCTTTATAGCGACACCAGTCTTTACCAAGACTAAATATATTTGTGCCCCTCCATTTAACTCGTTTGTCCCAGTTGATATGGAAGGTGCAGCCCACAAGGTTCTCCATGGGTCTATTGGCGAAGCTCGGATGGTCCCATTCCAGAACAGAACCGTATGTTTCCTTGTCCATATGGTCTATTAACCATGGTAACAATCGTTTTGCGTCAGGGTTACTCACACTTGACGACATTTCATTTAGAATGAGAGGTACAAGAACTCCATAGGCGGATTGGAATTTAAACGATGCAAAAAAATAGTTTGTTATATCGGTACAGTATAATACTACACAAGTTCACAGTTAGTCCTCGAATAGCTTGAGAATCGGTGTGGTCGCCATCTCTATAAATAAAGAAGAATCAGCCCCAGTGACGAAGAATACTGTAAAGTACTTTGCAACTAATAGGCCTATGCATGTAGCCGCCGCATTACGAAACGACTGATGATGAAAAACTGCAAGTGAAACTTTTGCTGTCAGAAAAAGACTAATATTTGTTTTGGATTTTCTCCAATGTAATAAATAATATGAATTGATAAGGATACCGAAGTAGAGAATGTTTGCTGTTATATTCGAAATATTCCAAAAAATACTTGTAAAATTTTACTGTCAACTTTGTCGCCATTATTTTAAAGTGAAAATAATCCCTAGTTGTAATTGCTGCAATAAAGTAATAAAATAATGAAGATATAACGTGATCTTTATCTTTAACAACTCGCTATCGCTGGCCGCGTGAAATAATTTTCAACCACTTTGCCATTTTGGAAAACAAATATCAATGTCTGTCATGTAAAAGTACAGTAAGCAAGCCCATTGTTGCTTCTTATGCTCATTACATAATAATAATAATATATATTTATACAGCGCCTTTCTGGGCGTATTTCAAGGCGTACACTACATACTTCAGTTAGGAAAATCTATGTAAGAACTGTAATGTTGTTACATTATGTTGTTACTACATACTATACATACTATATATGTAAGGTTATAAATCTAATAAATAGAATATTATATAGATTTATATTATTTTTCAAACTTTTATAAATTATCATTTCGTGCGTAATATAATCTCCCATTACTGCAGGTGTTTCTTTATATAATTTTTCTAAAATTGGCACCATGTTGATCTTCGATATAATATATTAATTATTATTATTATAAATAATATATTTTCTCACGCGTAAGGTACCAGTGGAACACTTAGTTATAAATTCCCCATTGAGAAATGACAAAATTCCCCTCAGTTTCACTTCAGTAGGCTACACTGTTAAATATTTGGCATCACAGTTAATTACTATCGTTTTGGTATAGTATTACCTTATATGGAATTGCGACAATAAATATATGTATAAAGACGAAACTATTAAATTATAAACTAATGCTAAATGAGCCTTTATTTCACAACAATTGAATTATTGTTGCGGTTGTAACAAAAATAGAACTTAACTTTGGAAAAAACATTCCCACTGCCATACATAGGGTATTTATAATTAGGCCTACTGTGTAGTTGCGAATACTGGGCCCCACTGTGCATTGTACTTGACTCAATGAACCCGGCGCAGCTTTCTTGTGAAAGTTCCATCCAGAGATTTGGTATCCTCTGCATTTAGAGCCCAGCATGGACTACCATATAACTACTACTACTGCCTTAAATAATAGAACCTTAAGGTTCAGTTTTATTCTATGGGACTCCCAAATAATGGACAGACTATTTAACGCTGCCCATGCCTTCCCCTTACGTATCCGAAGGTCTTCACCTGACTTCCGGATCCATGATCCCAAGTAGCAAAAGTCAGCAAAGGTCAGTAGCAAAAGTGCTGAAGCTTCACTGGAACTTATGTCTTAACGATGAGACATTTCTTGGAGGCTGTCAAGGTTCACTGTCATATTGTTGGTCTCCTTGGCATTTACAATAAGTCAACACTAGAATCAACCTGCTCCAATGAGGAGAGGAGCCTTGGTGCTCCCTCTAGTGATTATGAAGTACCCCTAAGTCATCAGCAAAGTCTAGATCAGTAAGGTACTTTGCTGGATTTCCTCTAAAAGATTCCCCTTCAAATGTGTACAAGCAATGCCCCCCCCCCCCCCCCCCGCCCCTCTCCTTCACACAACGTTATTCATACTGTATAAACTTTGACGAACATTCCAACATTACTCATATTGCACTCATATTGCACTCATATTGCACTCATATTGCACTCATATTGCACTCATATTGCACTCATATTGCACTCATATTGCACTCATATTGCACTCATATTGCACTCATATTGCACTCATATTGCACTCATATTGCACTCATATTGCACTCATATTGCACTGTACTCGTTAATTTGTTTAGTAGAATTCTGCTTCCGCAATCAACTAAAATATTTAAATAAAAAAAAAGTAACAAGTAAAATATAAAATAAAATAAGGTACAACATTAAAAAATTTGGTAGATTTACAATCCAATTATATTTGACTTTATTATCTCGTGAATTTTTTTAAAATACCTATAGCGGTTGTTATATACAATGTAGATGTAATGCACCACACATATGCCTACAAGAATTGAAATAAAGAAAATTACATACAAGTGACCCTATTGAAAGATTGACCCTTCAACAACAAACAGCTAGTTCTAAAATAACTCAGTTGGTTTAAATTGTTTAAACCCTAGGGCGGCTTTCTCTGGATGCTAACGTAGGGGTAGACAATAGAATAAACGTGGGGCGGCGCCGATGAAGCTTACTGTGTTTTGGAGCTACCACCAATCCATTTTATTACACTTCTAAATAAATTTACAAATAAATCATGCTCATGCCGGCCATCAGGTCGGAAACCTCAGACTCATACGTATCAGAATGGGATTCCAACAGAGCGAATTCCTCTTCAACGGCCTTCATACTTCGAAACACCTGAAAAGCTGCCTGGGGAATGATTTGAAGAAATATGATGGAAAACGTTTGTAATTTGTTCAAATCACCGGATCCGCAAGGAATCGAGTTGAAATTGAGATAAACACTCGGATCGACATCCGGTGATATGCCAGCTTCGTATATAATCGTCATAACAGAAGATTCTTGTAACTTTATATCTTTTCAATCTCTCCCCATCTTTATATATCCTCAAACTGCATAATCGTGTTACGAAAATATCACCACTTTGTGTGGCATCGACAACGAATACATTGTGTCCCAATCGATAAAGATCTTCCAAAAGTGATCTCTTCTGGTCGTTTTGTGTTTTGTTGAGGATCACGTACCTACCGGTAGCAGTATTTTTGTCATTGGTGCAGTAGTTGTCAGTAGTATAATAGTTTCTAGTATCCTTACCGGTTAGACGCATAGTTGATTACTGCTTGATAAAGGCCTGTTGGCTGAAATATATCATTAGTATTATTATATACCGATTACGTGATATAGACCACATTCAACTTATATAACTCGAATTTTTCTTTATGGCGAGTTTTAGTAACAGAGAAAACCTATTTTTTCCGGTTGCTATGAAAAAATCACTATGTTGCTAGGGAAGTACTGGTAGTCAATTCCTTTGGTACACAGGTTCAGATTACTCTACATATTTTTTTAACATATACTGTATAGTAACATTTTCATGATTTTGCCCGGCAATTAACAATTTCGACATTGCCCTTAAGCAAACCCACCACGGCCTTGAACACCACACTATTTGTATCAGTTTCAATCCAAATGGCCAAACTACTTTGGAGATAGCGACAAAACAACACAAAAAAACTTACCATTGGGATAATTTTTGGGTAAAATTAAAATGTTTCCAAAATGGACAAATTTGGCTAAACGAAATTTGCTAATGAAACTTGCAAATTTATCCGCGCACAATGTCTCCCGGAAACATTTGAAGATTTCAGTCGCCTTCACTCCGAATTTAACCATTTACTGTAGTGCTAGAAGTTTCCAAATTGGGGCACAAATCAACATTTGGTCGCCAATTTGGAAATGTTGAGCAAGTAAATTGAAAAAACAAAACCGTGCTAAATTCTTAGAATAACAAAAACTACAAACGTGCCAAATTTCAGAGATTATAATTCCTAGGAAGTTATAAAACGCTCTGAGTAAGCTCCACTTTCTATATACTAATTACACCCGGTGTGGGAGAATCCTCAAAAGGATCCTCCCACGTTGTGTTGTTTTTAGATTAACATAAGAACCACATATCCGACTTGGTATAGCAAACAGAGACAGCGAGACAAGGGGGGTCAACTCGGTGAATTAATATTTAGCCTCAATGTTAAAATATCAATTATGGGAAAGGAGCAGGTTACAGTGGCACGTTCTTCTAAACAAAACAATAAACGAAATTCTATAGAAGAAGTAACATTTTTATTTTTAAGAGTAGTCAGATGTTATTTGCGTCGATTTAACCCTGGAGATGAATGAATTTTGTTTGCGTCCCTATCTGTGTAAACAATAAACAGTCAAGTAAATTTTTTGTTAAAATTGGGAAGTAAGCAGATGTAGGCCTACTGTTACTGTCGGTAAGATTTAGGCCTACAGTATAAATAGGCTCACCTATTCTCTCTGAAATAGTTTGAACACTTAACAAGTGTTTCCCTATATATATATAATATAGATTTACACACAGTTCTCTGCGTCATCAACATGAGAACTTTAACTAATAGATTCAGCATTTAGATCCAACCAAATTTACCTTCCGCTGAAATTTAGTTAAAACCCAACATATAATCGTTTATAGTTATATACAGGATGACGTATTTGGCAGCGAAGCTATTTAATGTTCGAATTCGAAAGAATTAGTATTGTATGGGTATTGTCATGGTATCGGTCAAGTAGCGAGGTCTACAGTATTAGTTAGACCTACTTTGTACCTACTGTACTGTATATGCAATTTTATAAAAACTATTAACAATAATGGATATTTTAGATAAAGGGCATTCAACTCTAACAAAAATCCAGATAGAATATAGAAATAAATATAAGAATCGACCTCCCATTCACAAATCGCATTTAATTGAGCTTAAATATGCCACATTACAATTGTAAGTAAAATGATTGGCGAACGTGTGTAACAGGAAACACCAGAGGTAAGTCTCCTCCCTCTTGGCTGTTACCTAAGGTGGGGAGTGAGGGCACCACAAAGTAACCACACTAACTCCCAAGGGTGAACACCCCATAACTAACCAAAGTTTAATTTACTACCCCAGCAGAAGCCAAGTTCCCATTGTACCGCTGGATAAGGATAAGCATTAATGTCTAAAAGTGTCATGATTAGGGACACAACACTGCAAAATTGATTCTGCCTTCAGTTGGATTTGAACCTGTGCTTACAAATAAAGTACTGCTCGAACACTGCAACATATTACAATAATAACCTTCCCTATCTAAGTGTAAGGGGAGACCATATTCTAGATAAATATAAAAGGTGTTCGAATATTTAATGCCATTTATTTATTCATGAACAAACAACGATTAGGTCTATCACATACATCAAATTTATATGCAGTTAAAAATATAGAAAACAAAAATTATTACAAAGACTTAATAGAATAGTAAATATATCTATTAATATCAGTATTCCACAATACTTTGCATTACTATCGACCAATAATAACCGTTTATTATGTAGAATATATATTACATAAATTCCTATAGGGGAATAGTATCTACCTATCTCAACTATATCTCTATTCTCTATAAAATACTGAGTTGGGAATAAATCGTTTGAAAACATTGTGAATAACTACTAAGAAATGAGTAATACATTATTTAGTGTAAAGGTTGTTGGTGAATATGAAATAAAAACAAACAGTTCACATTCCTCAAATCGAGGACTTTGTCTAACGGAGCCCCTAATATTCTCTTCAACACGGCCTAACACACTGCTAAATAGGAATTAAACACTAGAAAACATTTTTACTAACAAGGCCTATATAATATTACATTGAAAAAGAAGACTTTTACCCCGACGACCCTGTACAGTATAATTTGCCTCGCGACCGAGGTTAATTATAATCAAATGGACCATAAAGGTAACATAAATTTGTTTTTCTTTAATACGTAATTTTATCCCATAAGATTGCCTTTTCACTTTCCTTGCTCACTGTCAACCACCACGGTCGCCATGGATATGCGGTGATATTACCAGTAGACATAAATACGATAATTACAACGAATTATAATTGCTGACTGATGATGCTTGTGCAGGTGTACCGCAGAGTATAAGCACACAATACGGGAGCGTCCGTCAAGTTTAGGGAATTGAGCTGATTTATTTTAAGTTTAAAATCCGCAATTTTTAGAAAAATAAATTGCCTTTGATCACCATTTTCTTGGATAAGTACAATATTTACTCCTAAATTGTTATAAATCGATCGAAAAGGCAGTTGTGTGAAATAAAAATTATAGGTTATTTATTATTTGACACTACATTGGTGTACCGTACCGGTACCTTCAACATATTATTAATTTGAGTAAATATAACATGCAAGTCACAATCACAATTTAAAGGCTGGTTTTGGGAACGTTGCTTTCTATTACTTCCGGAATATATTTGGCAGAGGGGTCGTCCGGATTGTCCGAGTCCATAACGGCGTTCTGGTAAGCCTGCGGGTAATTCTGAAGAAAGAAAGCCGGCGGTGAGGAGAAACGACGCTTCATCTGAAAATAAGATAGATAAAATATAAATTAATGAAAACTAAAGAATGAAAACATAACAATCACAAGAGGGAAATCATCATGAGTTAGTTGAATATTGAAAAGTCTCTGGTGTGTCGTGTGTGTTCTTTTCAATTTAATGAAATACCTATTTGCTTCAAGTCTTATAACCAACTGAATGTCGTATTTCCACCCGCCGTATAAAGCATTCCTTCCCGCCGTATAAAGTTATACATTATAAACAGCCTGTTAAACTTACCAAGTTTCATAATCTTTATATTTCCTGATAACTATTTACAATAATTGATTGCAATGTTTGTCAATACATAAAGTTTATTCTAAAATAAACGCAAATTGAATGGCCGGGCTTAGACTCGCACGGGAGGGACGGAATTAGCGCGGAATTAAAAAGTACACATATTGGGCGGAAATAAACTCCCACGGAGATAAACAATTGGTACAAAATTTTATAATATATATGCAATACAGATGTCATAGGGAATAATAATAATTTGAGGATAATTTATAGCGAAAAATTGAACCAAAATAAACTCATACATTCTTCCCCACAAATAATATTTTTTAAATAATTATCAACTTGTATCCATCGCCATATCAGTTCATATCGCTTCTAAATCAAATATGAATTGTCGTACAGCGAATTGTCGTTAATATTTCTATATTTTTTAGCTAAGCAGAAAACAATGTAGGTATTTGCAGTTCTGAGTTCGAGCGCTCAACTGTTGAATAGTTATAGAGGGAGAGGCGAATTATATTCGAGTTTGTATCGTGGAATATTAATCGGTACAAAATGTCGGTTCCAGTGACAGAATAAGTGGGTGTTCAAAAATGTAGGCCGGTGAATTCCAAGGTGTAATGGACATACAAACCAATTTAACAACCCCAAATTAATTATTTACAAAGACATAGGCGACTTTTTAATACAATTAAATGTAGGCCTGCATTCCAGCTTCATTTTATTATTTTTGTAGTGAATATGTAAAGTTGGTTTATATATGTTTGAAGAACAGGTATCCGTCAGGTATTTCTAGAGTTTTAAAAAATATTCTATCAGCGCAGGAATAATGGCTATTTTGGGGCTAATTAAATTAATTAATTAATGTTAATAATTGAGCTCAAGAATATTAATATGAATTGGGTGTAAATTATATTTTGTTTGTTTCTTCTAACTAATGTTTGTTTCGGGGCTAAGTAGCATCCGCCAGATTGCCAAAAGAAATATAATGTGTGCAAAAAAAATCGAAACAATAAGATAATTATTGATTAAGTTGAGGAAACCAGGTGGTATTATTGGCTAGTTGTTGTTGACTTTAATACTTTATAATATAATCAACAGTTTTATTTATCAGGAGTGAAGTTAATAGTTCTAGATAGTAAAGGTAAGTTGTGTTTATGTTTCTCTTCGACGACAGAGTAAGCCGCTAGTTTATAGACGATATCGAGGACACTGCCGATGAGCTCTAGATGAGCGAGACCCTGGTCGAGCACAACGAGCTCCTGATCCGTATCCCTAGAGGAACTCACTGTCTCGGAAACGTCTTTAACCTTCAGTAGATATTGAGTTTTAGTGGAGGACAAGGCCTTCTCTATGTCCCTTAGGAAGTGGTCGGATAGAGCGACGAAGAGAGTTCGGATGCCAAGGTGTTCCTCGTTGTTTACTATGAGGATGTAGCGCAGGAGGTTGAGCGCGGCCATAACGCGGTCAGTGTACTCGAGAAGGTTGCACTTACTGCCGGCGGGAACCTTCAGTACGTAGTTCATTAGGAGATAGCGAAGTTGTGACCCGGTAAAGTTTGGATCGGCACCGGATTGGTCGGCGGCCGCCAGGGCCTGGACGACCTGGTCGCGCAGCCAGTCTATAATCAACCCGTACAGACCGGGATGCGTCACGTTGGCTAGCAGATATACGAAGACAGTGAACCTTCCTTTGGACTGGAACCGGTCTATCAGGGTCGCTACGCAGCCGACGCATCGCTTCCGTAGGACCCCGGACGGACTCTCGGTGGCCGTGGAGTAGACCGCCTCCAGGAACCGCCGGTAAGACTCCACCTCGAACCGCTCCGATTCAAGCCCCCCGCTCGGGATGCGCTCCAGCAGCGCCTCGATCAACGCGACTCCCTTGTATTTGCAGTGGACCGTTTTACTGCGAATCAGTCGCAACGCCAGCGGGAGGAGTTCGTGCAGGAGGAACTCCGCTCGGTAAACGCACGGGAAGTAGGTGCGCGTCGAGGATTCGTGGTTGAAGTCCAACGCGAGGAGGATGTAGGCGAGTATCCCGGCGCCCCGACAGCCGGAGCTGCGCGGCCGTCGCAGCGGCGCCGAGAGGATCGCGCGGTAGAAGGAGAACTCGAGCCACGAGAAGTCCATGAGGATCGCGCGGATGCAGCGCGCCATCTGGGAGCCGCTGGGGGACGGCGCGGCGCGGTTAGGCGCGGCGCGCATTGCGGGAGGGGTCGGACGCGGCGGTTTACTCGCAAACTTCCGAGGCGTCGCGCGAGCCGCGCTCGCGGGGTTTGGGAACGCGGGTTTAATTTCCGTCGCGAGGAGATCCTCCGATTGGTCGATACGGAGGTCGAGTTTCGACACCGGTTCCACGACGAGCTTCAGCAGGAACTCCTTGACGGCCAGCGAGGCGGTTACTATCATCGTCTGCGTCGACTCAGATATATTTTTGGTTTCGTTTTTATTCGCGGTTGCAGGTTTACTGAGCGCGCGGCTTACAAACGGATCGAGGAAATATAGAATCGCGTAAATAACGTTAGCGACACCTTCGGTTCGAGTTCGCTGCTCCTTCAGCTGATGGTTGTAGTAGATGGTCGGCTCAGCAGCTATAAACAGCTGCATCGGTCGCAGTAGAGAGACCAAGGCTTTTAGCTGCCCCATCAAGGGCAAACCGAAGAGGCAGTCCTGCAGCGGGTACAGAATCAGAGTGAAGACCTCGCCGTAAGTGCATACCTCCAGCTGCTCGCTGAGACCTATAACCATCTCCTTATCGGAACAAACGCTAACCAAACGGTTTAGAATGAAGCTGCAACATAGATTGGCCTCCGACGACTTTAGTTTACAGGCCTGGAAGCAGACAAGGGGAATAAGATCCAAACAAATAGCCTGCAGCGAATCCGGAGAGGTGTTCTTTATAGCTTCTGTAGCCTGTGGCATTCCCGCGTCTAACAGCTGTTGTAGTTTAACCAAAAGGACGTTATGAGCCTCTGAGCCAGTGGCTGTAGTTGTAGATGTGGACGGGGTCGACTTACTTGATGATTTACCCCTTGTAACAACCGCGGTACCGGGGTTGGTGACGGCGGTATTAGTGGCAGTAATTACAGACTTATCTTTATCCATAGCTGAGCGAGGGAGGATATAATTAATACGGTATGTTACAATACACGTGCTGACGTGCCTTATCCAGTTATCCAAGCAGTATCTTACCTTAATCAGGTAGGCCTACCGGTAATACTGTAAAAAATACTGAAATAGTATATCATATATGCCGATTACTGGTATAGTAGGTAGTAGCACAGTAGAGTAGCAAGACTCCAAGACTCGGGGCGGTATTCATAGAGTTAGTATTAGTTACAGCTACTTAGTGGCAGCTTTTAGTAAGAGCTGCAACTATGTTTAGTAACTAAGAGCTATCTGTTACTAAAAACAACTGATTTTAGTAATAGCATTGACTTAACTTAGATTCAACTAGCCCTTAAAAAATATCAGTATTCATAAACTGTTACGGTACTAAACTTAGTTCTAGCCTATTTGTAGCAGTGCCGGTACTTTAACTTATGTTTATCAAAAAGCTTTCAGTTTCTACTTAAGCATGTCTCTATGTTTACTGTTTCATTAGTATTGGTAGCCTACATTAAAGCCATTAATTATATTGGTCACTAAAACAATTCCTGTTTTCCAGTCATTTTTTTTCGTTTATCAAATATATATTTCCTCCACTCAATTTAATTATCACTAAAATATATTTTTGAATCATCAAAAATAAATCTGTTACGGCCTGTTCCCTATAAGCATTTGACGTCTATTTTTACACCTCAACAGGTATGTGGACGTCATTTTACGTCAATTATGTTTGTTGCGAGAACTCAAACTTTTGATGGTTGATGTAATTACGTAAAATTACGTCTTGAACACGTCTTGATGGCACGTATCTGTGTGATACTTTTCATGGTGGATATAATTACCTAAAATGACGTCATGAACACGTCTAGACAGCACGTATCTGTGTGATACTTTTCATGTTGGAAATAATTATCTAAAATTACGTCTTGAGCACGTCTTAATGACAGATCTACTTACCACTTATACCTACTGACTGACTACAGTATGAGTACAGTATATTTATATTAGTGGTGGGTTCGTGGGTATATTTTAGTTAGTTATTTATATAGGTGGTGGGTGTGAGTGGGTAGGAAAGTAATGAGGTGGGTGCGTGTGGGTAGGATAGGAAGGTAATGTGGTGGGTGTTGTGGGTAGGAAGGTAATGAGGTGGGTGTGAGTGGGTATGAAGGTGATATGGTGGGTGTGAGTGGATAGGAAGCTAATATGGTGGGTGTGAGTGGGTAGGAAGGTAATGAGGTGGGTGTGAGTGGGTAGGAAGGTAATGGAGTGGGTGTGAGTGGGTAGGAAGGTAATGAAGTGGGTTTGAGTGGGTAGGAAGGTAATGAGGTGGGTGTGAGTGGGTAGGAAGGTGATGAAGTCGGTTTGAGTGGGTAGGAAGGTAATGAGGTGGGTGTGACTGGGTAGGAAGGTAATATGCTTATGGTGGGTGTGAGTGGTGCTATTGCGCACTCTGAGTACCACCAATGACAAGAAAATGGCCAAATTGACCCATTAGAATAAATTTTTGGACAACATGAATCGGCGGAATCGATTTCTAGCGTATAAAATAGTCGGAAACCACTTTCAGATTAAATAGTTGAAAATAGTAAGACGCCCCTATTATCTTTGCCAATAATTTTTTCCCCTCCATCTTGTAATTTTAATATTCATTTCCAAATCAAACTTGTGCTAAATATAATATCAGTACTATTTTAATTTGTGTTTATTAGTTGTTAATTAACAATTTATTCGGATATTAAATTTATCGTCCGTTGGTTACATTATATAATAATGTTTTTTCTTTATTATAGTATCAACAAACACCGTCAAGAAAGTAAAATCAATTTCAATCTTAATGTCATGGATCTAAGCGATGTAAAAAGCGACGCGTAAGTGCTTGTGTGGTGTAGTTATTTGAATTTGGCGTCTGTTATTGTTACAGTACGTGTATAGCACGTCATTTGACGTGCTTGTGTGGTGTTCCAGTGTAGTATTTGACGTCTGCTGACGTAATTGACACGTGTCTAACAAGTCATTTGACGTAAACTGTAGCACGTCATAGTTTGAGGTGCTCAAACACGTGTTTGACACTTCCAAAATACACGTGGCCAAGACGTCATTTTCAACACGTTGACGTCGAATAATTACGTCGTATCCACGTGTTTTTGACGTGCTGATGCTTATAGGGTTGTAATAAAATCCCTTCATTATTTAGGTTAGAATAACGTGGCACTGTAACCTGCCCTTTCCCACATTTTAGCAATAATTTATAATTAATAATTAATTAATAGGTTTTAGTGGAAATTTTAGTGATTTCCTGTTAAAACTTTAGTGAAAAATTATTATTTTTAGTAAGGCGATAAATCAATTGGCTACCATTATCGAATACCATTATTTACATTCAGCAATAGAGATGAAAATAATGAAGTGGGAACGCTACCGCTTTTTCATCTTGCGAAAGTTCGCGAATGGTAGAATTCTTTAGCGAAACACATTTTTCAACGGACGCAATCTCACCATTCAAGAATGTAAGCTGAAATTTGGTAATTTAAATCGGATATATGTTTAAAAAACAAAAAGGTTTATGTCATTACATTTGATAGTTTCTCTGCAACAACACATTTGCAATTAACAGAGAATGCTAGAAAAACAAGAGAGAGTATAATGTGGCCGGAGTCGTCAGTAACATATTAACCATACTGTATGTATGAAGGCCAATATACAATAAGTAAGCGTTCTTACCAACTTAGTCACATCTTCATGTGACTAGAAATGTAAGTTACAGCTAATACTAACTTGTAAGACTAAATTCTATGAATACGAGTTTAGCAACAACTAGTACTAAATACGTTAGTAATAAGTCGCACCAACTTCTCTAAATACCGAATTAGTACAAGCACTTACTAACTTGCTGTGACTAGGACTAAGTTCCTAGTTAGTTACATTTATGAATACCGCCCCTGGTGGTTGGGAAGCCATTCTCATGAGCCCTGTGGTTGGGAAGCCATTCTCATGAGCCCTGTGGTTGGGAAGCCATTCTCATGAGCCCTGTGGTTGGGAAGCCATTCTCATGAGCCCTGTGGTTGGGAAGCCATTCTCATGAGCCCTGTGGTTGGGAAGCCATTCTCATGAGCCCTGTTGTTGGGAAGCCGTTCTCATGAGCCGTGGTTGGGAAGCCATTATCATAAGCCGTGGTTGGGAAGCCATTCTCATGAGCCCTGTGACTAAGAGGCCATTCTCTCGAGCCCTGTCAGTAATCAGCCATTCTCATGAGCCCTGAGGTTTGGAAGCCATTCTCATGAGCCGTGGTTGGGAAGCCATTCTCATGAGCCGTGGTTGGGAACCCATTCTTATGAGCCTTGTGAGTAAGAAGTCATTCTCATGAGCCCTCGGATTTGGAAGCCATTCTCATGAGCCCTGTGGTTGGGAAGCCATTATCATGAGCCCTGTGGTTGGGAAGCCATTCTCATGAGCCCTGTGGTTGGGAAGCCATTCTCATGAGCCCTGTGGTTGGGAAGCCATTCTCATGAGCCCTGTGGTTGGGAAGCCATTCTCATGAGCCCTGTGGTTGGGAAGCCATTCTCATGAGCCCTGTGGTTGGGAAGCCATTCTCATGAGCCCTGTTGTTGGGAAGCCGTTCTCATGAGCCGTGGTTGGGAAGCCATTATCATAAGCCGTGGTTGGGAAGCCATTCTCATGAGCCCTGTAAGGACCCCCTTGGAAATAAGCTGCAAAGCTTTAGGGGTAATCCTATATGTTATGTTGGACAATACCTTTTATACCGGTTACATTGTTTGGTGTATTTGTTATTGTTTTTACATAATGTATAAATAAATATATCTATCTATCTATCTATCTGTGGTTGGGAAGCCATTCTCATGAGCCGTGGCTGGGAAGCCATTATCATAAGCCCTGTAGTTGGGAAGCCATTCTCATGAACCCTGAGGTTGGGAAGCCATTCTCATGAACCCTGAGGTTGGGAAGCCATTCTCACGAGCCCTGTGGTTGGGAAGCCATTCTCCTGAGCCGTGGTTTGGAAGCCATTCTTATGAGCCTTGTGACTAAGAGGCCATTCTCTCGAGCCCTGTCAGTAATCAGCCATTCTCATGAGCCCTGAGGTTTGGAAGCCATTCTCATGAGCCGTGGTTGGGAAGCCATTCTCATGAGCCGTGGTTGGGAACCCATTCTTATGAGCCTTGTGAGTAAGAAGTCATTCTCATGAGCCCTCGGATTTGGAAGCCATTCTCATGAGCCCTGTGGTTGGGAAGCCATTATCATGAGCCCTGAGCTTTGGAAGCCATTCTCATGAGCACTGTTTATTTATTTATTTATTTATTTAATTTAATATCGTACGTTATTAACACAGTAATAAGTACAGCGTAGAAAAGTATACTAATAACTAGGTAGCACAAATAGAGTGTAAAGTAAGTAAATACAGAGCCAACAGGAACCGACAAACCAGGATTAATGATGGCACATGAATAGAATAGATGCACAACCAATATGAGACAAATACATAAAAAATAATATTAAATCGTTTACACTGTGGCTATATACTCCAATATATCGTTTAACTCGTTTGTACAAAAATAAGGGATCTCCCAGTTATCTGAGATACAATTGATTAATTCTTTACATAAATTGACCTTCCATAAGTTATCAATACCGCACGGCACATATGATAATTGCTTTAAATTCTTAACAGTTAATGACCGTAAATTACGCAAATTGCACAAATTACCAATTTTTCTTAAATTCCGGCTCGCGATCTGCAATCGAACAAACACAATTCAGCCAAAAAACGAATGGATGGTTTAATTGAAGACAGTAAACTAAAACTAAATGACACAAATCTCGATTGTAACATAATACAGGGATGCATAAAATTGACTAAATTTTCAACAATAAATCTGTGAGTTAATCGAGGTAAACCAAAAATAATCCTAATGTTAATGTTCCAAGCGCTATAAATTCTAGTACACTGTGGAGAAAACAGGTCCCATAAACTGCTGCCGTAAAAACTCGTTGCATATAAACGTTGGATATTACACAGTTGGTACCGGTCTGCAAAATAAAATTCTTGGCGAAGGGCGTTGAGTTTTCCTATGAATTGACCGCGCTTACGTGTAATGTCAGACTCCATTGTGTTCTTATAATCTATTAAATTTCCTAGATGTAACGCCTCTTTGACCCACGGAAGATCAACACCTTTTAAATTAATGTGATTACTTGGTTCAATCCATACTGAATCGATACGAATACATTTTGACTTTGATTTCGCGGGTTCAGAGTTTGTGCTAAAGACGAGATTATTATCCTTAGCGAAATCCTCGCAAATAGAAACCATATATTGAAGACCAGTAATAGACGGACAGAGGAGAAAAATATCATCAGCGTAGACTAATATACCAAGATAAATTTTTCCAATATGACACCCAACTTTCGAAGTACGTAGCTTGTGTATCAGCTTATCCAATAAAATACAGAACAGAATGGGGCTAGCCACCGAGCCTTGCCTAACGCCGTTTGAAATACTGACGAATTAGAATCAGAATTTTGCCAACGCACACAGCAGGATTGATTACTATATATCCATATTAACACTCTAAGGAAAAATGCCGAAACCCCCCTTTCCAACAGTTCAAGAAACAGCTTGCACCATTCGACCATGTCGAATGCCTTCGACAGGTCCAGTAGACAGCCATAAACCGGAGTTGAATGCCTCGAGTCGAGTAGAACCCCACGACCTCAGATGCGGCCCAGGTGCATTGAGAAGTACTAGAACCTGACTGAAAACTGAACTGCAGTTCGTCCAATAGTAAACATTCTGACTGCGAAAGAAGCATTACCCATTCAAAAAGTTTGATCAACAGCGACGAGAGTGCAATCGCTCTATAATTATTCGAAACATTCTGATCGCCCAACTTGTCCTTAATGAGTGGAAAGATTACACACATTAATATGAACTGAGGAACGTAGCCATGTGATAAGAAAACATTAAATAATTTACTCAGATGTACACGTAATTCGGGAGGTCCATTTATTAAACAATCAGAATCAAATCCAAATGTGACGTCACACTTTGAACTCTATGAAGACCCTCAGAAATCAATTCCGGGGAAATACTTGGCAAATCATCAGTAGAGCACCCTCTCAGCTTCTCTGAAATTGTATCGTTCATTTTTTCTACATCGGAACCATAAGGTTGATTAAAAAGATTCGAATAAATATCAGAAAACCTATCAGCTATGGATTGCGGATCACAACAGCCGTCAATAGTCGAACTTGCACCGCTAGGCACAGAACGAAGTTTCTTGATTTCCTTAAATATATCCGTGTTATTCTTAAGGCATGCCTGTATGAGTTTATCACGGCGAACCTTATCAGCAGACCCTTTTAACCGCCGGACGGCGTACTTATATTGGGAACGAGTAACCCGCCGCATATGAAACAAATGTGGATTCTGGAACACGTTGGGACAACCTGCAGAAACCCATAAACTGTGCCAGAAGATGGCCTCTTCTTTGAAAGGTTTAACATGGTCATTCCAGCCTGGCAGAATCGGCCGGTCGGATGAATCAGATGAACCCCCAGACCCGTTTCCTCGACCATTAACAAGGCAACTAGAACTACTATCAATCGATTCCAGAATATCCATGGTGTATTTTTCTATATCTACTCTATGACTGCAATCGGTGCAAAAAACATTGTTACACAACGAAATGTCCGAAAAAGGTTCCAAATTATTCAGTGCCCCAGTTAATTTAGCACTAAACTCACGTTGTTTTTCACATGAGGCTCGTTTAAAATTAGCTCGACATTTATTACTGCTATTACCAGTTAAATTACCAGCCGGCATATTTAAAACACCAATATCAAACTTTATAAAAATTGGCCAGTGTGAAGATAAATTGGCACCGGAATGTACCACATCTGATTCCACAACATTGTCGAGTAACATACTATTACCAAAAAAGTGATCTAACGTAGAATGAAACATAGTCGGTTCCCTGACACAAGTATAAGTGAAATCAATAGGGAATATATCCCACATACGGCCAAAATTTAATTCCTGTATAAATTGGCTGACTGCATGTACATGAGACGATGTACGGGAGAAATCTGCATTAATATCACCGGCAATTAACACATTGGCACAGTCTACGGAATTTATAATATCTTTAATATCGCAAAATAACTTGAGCAACTCATCTGAGACAAAATTGTCTCTTTTATCTACAGGGAAATACGAGTTAATTAACACGAGTGGCTTTGCATTTGGTAAGTTCAAACTAATAACATGTAAACGAGGATTATTAACTTTAACAATATTTACATACTTAGACACTGCATTCTTAATAATGAAACACAAACCCCCGGAGGGCCTACCGGCACGCACAGCATTATCGCAGTAAGTAGCAGGCTGGACAATACAATGATACGGAGACTGGGGAAACTCTTTCTTAATCCTATAGATATTATCGTGCAGAACAAAATGTTCTTGCAAACATACAATATCCGACCCTAGTAAAATAACTTTAATAAACTCGAGCTTATCTGGTGATAAACCTGTACTATTGTAGGAAGATACACAGAAAATATTAGAGCTCGATTGACGTTACTTGGAATAGTTCCGGTAGCCATCGCTTTAGTTTACCGAACGAATGGCTCGTAGGCATAACCTAATTCCGGCTTCCGCCATAGACCCACTTCCTCACGCACACCCCAGGAGGCCAAGTAGACGGCTCAAGCGCTTTGTCGATGTCGCGAGATGACAGAGTTATACGAAAGCTGGCTAACCTTGAGTCCTGCGGTGACTTCCGTTGCAAGGCCTCCGCTCCAATGTTGATACCATGCGCCTTCAGGTTCTCAATCAACTCCAACGCTTTGGTTCCCTTTTCCAACCGAAAGACAAAAATGTCCGTTGGGGCCGCACTCAAACCCCCAGCTTGACCCCCTTTACCTGTCCCCATCTTATCTTACCATATTATCTGTGAATAAACAGCCATTCTCATGAGCCCTGTGGTTGGGAAGCCATTCTTATTAGCCTTGTGAGTAAGAAGCCATTTTTATGAGCCTTGTGAGTAAGAAGCCTTTCTAATGAGCCTTGTGAATAAGAAGCCATTCTCATGAGCCCTGGGGTTTGAAAGCCATTCTCTTGAGCCCTGTGGTTGGGAACCCATTCTCATGAGCCCTGTGAGTAAGAAGCCATTCTCATGAGCCCTGTGGTTGGGAAGCCATTCTTATGAGCCTTGTGAGTAAGAAGCCATTCTGATGAGCCTTGTGAGTAAGAAGCCTTTCACATAAGCCCTGTGGTTGGGAAGCCATTCTCATGAGCCCTGATGTTTGGAAGCCATTCTCTTGAGCCATGTGGTTGGGAACCCATTCTCATGAGCCCTAGGAGTAATAAGCCATTCTCATGAGCCGTGGTTGGGAAGCCACTCTCAGGAGCCGTGGTTGGGAACCCATTCTTATGAGCCTTGTAAATAACAACCCATTCTCATGAGCTCTGTGAGTAAGAAGCCATTCTCATGAGCCCTTGGGTTTGGAAGCCATTCTCTTGAGCACTGTGGTTGGGAACCCATTCTTATGAGCCCTGTAAGTAAGAAGCCATTCTCATGAGCCCTGTGGTAGGGAAGCCATTATCATGAACCCTGTGGTTGGGAAGCCATTCTCATGAGCCCTGTGGTTGGGAAGCCATTCTCATGAGCCCTATAAATAAGCAGCCATTCTCATGAGCCCTGTGGTTGGGAAGCCATTATCATGAACCCTGTGGTTGGGAAGCCATTCTCATGAGCCCTGTGAGTAAGCAGCCATTCTCATGAGCCTTGTGGTTGGGAAGCCATTATCATGAGTCCTGTGGTTGGGATGCCATTCTCATGAGCCGTGGTTGGGAAGCCATTCTCATGAGCCCTGTGGTTGGGAAGCCATTATAATGAACCCTGTGGTTGGGAAGCCATTCTCATGAGCCCTGTGATTGGGAAGTCATTCTTATGACCCTTGTGAATAAGAAGCCATTCTGTTGAGATTTGTGAATAAGAAGCAATTCTCATAAGCCCTGGTGTTTGGAAGCCATTCTCATGAACCCTGAGGTTGGGAAGCCATTCTCATGAGCCCTGTGGTAAGGAAGCCATTATCATGAACCCTGTGGTTGGGAAGCCATTCTCATGAGCCCTGTGGTTGGGAAGCCATTCTCATGAGCCCTGTGAGTAAGCAGCCATTCTCATGAGCCCTGTGGTTGGGAAGCCATTATCATGAACCCTGTGGTTGGGAAGCCATTCTCATGAGCCCTGTGAGTAAGCAGCCATTCTCATGAGCCATGTGGTTGGGAAGCCATTATCATGAACTCTGTGGTTGGGAAGCATTCTCATGAGCCCTGTGGTTGGGAAGCCATTATCATGAGCCCTGTGGTTAGGAAGCCATTATCATGAACCCTGTGGATGGGAAGCCATTCTCATGAGCCCTGTGGTTGGGAAGCCATTCTCAAGAGCCCTGTGAGTAAGCAGCCATTCTCATGAGCCCTGTGGTTGGGAAGCCATTCTCAAGAGCCCTGTGAGTAAGCAGCCATTCTCATGAGCCCTGTGGTTGGGAAGCCATTATCATGAACCCTGCGGTTGGGAAGCCATTCTCATGAGCCCTGTGAGTAAGCAGCCATTCTCATGAGCCCTGTGGTTGGGAAGCCATTCTCATGAGCCGTGGTTGGGAAACCATTATCATAAGCCCTGTTGTTGGGAAGCCATTCTCATGAACCCTGAGGTTGGGAAGCCATTCTCATGAACCCTGAGGAGCCATTCTCACGAGCCCTGTGGTTGGGAAGCCATACTCATGAGCCGTGGTTGAGAAGCCATTCTCATGAGCCGTGGTTGGGAAGCCATTCTTATGAGCCGTGGTTGGGAACCCATTCTTATGAGCCTTGTGAGTAAGAAGTCATTATTATGAGCCTTGTGAGTAAGAAGTCATTCTCATGAGCCTTGAGGTTTGGAAGCCATTCTCATGAGCACTGTGAATAAACAGGCATTCTCATGAGCCATGTGGTTGGGAAGCCATTCTTATTAGCCTTGTGAGTAAGAAGCCATTTTTATGAGCCTTGTGAGTAAGAAGCCTTTCTTATGAGCCTTGTGAATAAGAAGCCATTCTCATAAGCCCTGGTGTTTGGAAGCCATTCTCATGAACCCTGAGGTTGGGAAGCCATTCTCATGAGCCCTGTGGTAAGGAAGCCATTATCATGAACCCTGTGGATGGGAAGCCATTCTCATGAGCCCTGTGGTTGGGAAGCCATTCTCATGAGCCCTGTGAGTAAGCAGCCATTCTCATGAGCCCTGTGGTTGGGAAGCCATTCTCATGAGCCCTGTGAGTAAGCAGCCATTCTCATGAGCCCTGTGGTTGGGAAGCCATTATCATGAACCCTGTGGTTGGGAAGCCATTCTCATGAGCCCTGTGAGTAAGCAGCCATTCTCATGAGCCCTGTGGTTGGGAAGCCATTCTCATGAGCCGTGGTTGGAAAACCATTATCATAAGCCCTGTTGTTGGGAAGCCATTCTCATGAACCCTGAGGTTGGGAAGCCATTCTCATGAATCCTGAGGAGCCATTCTCACGAGCCCTGTGGTTGGGAAGCCATTCTCATGAGCCGTGGTTGAGAAGCCATTCTCATGAGCCGTGGTTGGGAAGCCATTCTTATGAGCCTTGTGACTAAGAGGCCATTCTTTCGATACTTATCAGTAATCAGCCATTCTCATGAGCCCTGTGGTTGGGAAGCCATATTCATGAGCCGTGGTTGGGAAGCCATTCTCATGAGCCGTGGTTGGGAACCCATTCTTATGAGCCTTATGAGTAAGAAGACATTATTATGAGCCTTGTGAGTAAGAAGTCATTCTCATGAGCCCTGGGGTTTGGAAGCCATTCTCTAGAGCCCTGAGGATTGGAAGCCATTCTCATGAGCACCGTGGTTTGGAAGCCATTATCATGAGCCCTGTGAGTGAGAAGCCATTCTCATGAGCCGTGGTTGGGAAGCCATTCTCATGAGCCGTGGTATGGAAGCCATTATCATGAGCCCTGAGGTTTGGAAGCCATTCTCATAAGCACTGTGAATACACAGGCATCTTCATGAGCCATGTGGTTGGGAAGCCATTCTTATTAGCCTTGTGAGTAAGAAGCCATTTTTATGAGCCTTGTGAGTAAGAAGCCTTTCTTATGAGCCTTGTGAATAAGAAGCCATTCTCATGAGCCCTGGGGTTTGAAAGCCATTCTCTTGAGTCCTGTGGTTGGGAACCCATTCTCATGAGCCCTGTGAGTAAGAAGCCATTCTCATGAGCCCTGTGGTTGGGAAGCCATTCTTATGTGCCTTGTGAGTAAGAAGCCATTCTTATGAGCCTTGTGAGTGAGAAGCCATTCAAATGAGCCCTGTGGTTGGGAAGCCATTCTCATGAGCCCTGATGTTTGGAAGCCATTCTCTTTAGCCCTGTGGTTGGGAACCCATTCTTATGAGCCTTGTGCCATTCTCATGAGCTCTGTGAGTAAGAAGCCATTCTCATGAGCCATTCTCTTGAGCATTGCGGTTGGGAACCCATTCTTATTAACCCTGTAAGTAAGAAGCCATTCTCATGAGCCCTGTGGTAGGGACGCCATTATCATGAACCCTGTGGTTGGGAAGCCATTCTCATGAGCCCTGGGAGTAAGAAGCCATTCTCATGAGCCATGGTTGGGAAGCGATTCTCATGAGCCCTGGGAGTAAGAAGCCATTCTCATGAGCCGTGGTTGGGAAGCCATTCTCAGGAGCCGTGGTTGGGAACCCATTCTTATGAGCCTTGTGCCATTCTCATGAGCTCTGTGAGTAAGAAGCCATTCTCATGAGCCATTCTCTTGAGCATTGCGGTTGGGAACCCATTCTTATTAACCCTGTAAGTAAGAAGCCATTCTCATGAGCCCTGTGGTAGGGACGCCATTATCATGAACCCTGTGGTTGGGAAGCCATTCTCAGGAGCCCTGTGGTTGGGAAGCCATTTTCATGAGCCCTGTGAGTAAGCAGCCATTCTCATGAGCCCTGTGGTTGGGTAGCCATTATCATGAACCCTGTGGTTAGGAAGCCATTCTCATGAGCCCTGTGAGTAAGCAGCCATTCTCATGAGCCCTGTGGTTGGGAAGCCATTATCATGAGCCATGTGAATAAGCAGCAATTCTCATGATCCCTGTGGTTGGGATACCATTCTCATGAGCCGTGGTTGGGAAGCAATTGTCATGAGCCCTGTGATTGGGAAGCCATTCTCATGAGCCCTGTGGTTGGGAAGCCATTCTCATGAGCCGTGGTTGGAAAGCCATTCTCATGAGCCCTGTGATTGGGAAGCCATTCTCATGAGCCCTGTGGTTGGGAAGCCATTCTCATGAGCCGTGGTTGGGAAGCCATTCTCATGAGCCCTGTGGTTGGGAAGCCATTCTCATGAGCCGTGGTTGGAAAGCCATTCTCATGAGCCCTGTGATTGGGAAGCCATTCTCATGAGCCCTGTGGTTGGGAAGCCATTCTCATGAGCCGTGGTTGGGAAGCCATTCTCATGAGCCCTGTGATTGGGAAGCCATTCTCATGAGCCCTGTGGTTGGGATACCATTCTCATGAGCCGTGGTTGGGAAGCCATTCTCATGAGCCCTGTGGTTGGGAAGCCATTCTCATGAGCCGTGGTTGGGAAGCCATTCTCATGAGCCCTGTGGTTGGGAAGCCATTCTCATGAGCCCTGTGGTTGGGAAGCCATTCTCATGAGCCCTGTGAATAAGAAGCCATTCTCATGAGCCCTGGTGTTTGGAAGCCATTCTCTTGAGCCCTGTAGTTGGGAACCCATTCTCATGAGCCCTGTGAGTCTGAAGCCATTCTCATGAGCCCTGTGAGTAAGAAGCCATTCTCATGAGCCCCGTGAGTAAGAATCCAGTCTCATGAGCCCTGGTGTTTGGAAGCCATTCTCTTGAGCCCTGTAGTAGAGAACCCATTCTCATGAACCCTGTGAGTAAGAATCCAGTCTCATGAGCCCTGTGAGTAAGAATCCAGTCTCATGAGCCCTATGGCTGGAAAGCCATTCAGATGAGCCCTGTGGGTAAGAAGCCATTCTCATGAGCCCTGTGAGTAAGAAGCCATTATCATGAGCCCTGTGGTTGGGAAGCCATTCTCATGAGCCCTGTGAGTAAGAATCCAGTCTCATGAGCCCTATGGCTGGAAAGCCATTCAGATGAGCCCTGTGGGTAAGAAGCCATTCTCATGAGCCCTGTGAGTAAGAAGCCATTCTCATGAGCCCTGTGGTTGGGAAGCCATTCTCATGAGCCGTGGTTGGGAAGCCATTCTCATGAGCCCTGTGATTGGGAAGTCGTTCTTATGACCCTTGTGAATAAGAAGCCATTCTCATGAGCCCTGGTGTTTGGAAGCCATTCTCTTGAGCCCTGTAGTTGGGAACCCATTCTCATGAGCCCTGTGAGTCTGAAGCCATTCTCATGAGCCCTGTGAGTAAGAAGCCATTCTCATGAGCCCTGTGAGTAAGAATCCAGTCTCATGAGCCCTGGTGTTTGGAAGCCATTCTCTTGAGCCCTGTAGTAGAGAACCCATTCTCATGAACCCTGTGAGTAAGAATCCAGTCTCATGAGCCCTGTGAGTAAGAATCCAGTCTCATGAGCCCTATGGCTGGAAAGCCATTCAGATGAGCCCTGTGGGTAAGAAGCCATTCTCATGAGCCCTGTGAGTAAGAAGCCATTATCATGAGCCCTGTGGTTGGGAAGCCATTCTCATGAGCCCTGTGAGTAAGAATCCAGTCTCATGAGCCCTGGTGTTTGGAAGCCATTCTTTTGAGCCCTGGTGTTTGGAAGCCATTCTCTTGAGCCATGTAGTTGGGAAACCATCCTCATGAGCCCTGTGAGTAAGATCCAGACTCATGAGCCCTGTGAGTAAGAATCCAGTCTCATGAGCCCTGTGGCTGGGAAACCATTCTCATGAGCCCTGTGAGTAAGAAGCCATTCTCATGAGCCCTGTGAGTAAGAAGCCATTCTCATGAGCCCTGTGACAACCTATATGCCTATGCCTATACAACTATAGGGCCCAACTATAAAGGAGCCGAACTGCATGCATAGTGCTTGGATTTATTACTGATTATTTGGCTTCGGAACTGGGCAGTTAAATATGTAACTGGGTAACTATAGTAACTGGGTGCTCAGATTTGTAACAATTTATAACAAATCATAACCAGGAACATCAAGTTGCGACAGGGTGCTCATATTTATAACTAAACATACTGATTTGTAACCAGGTACTCAAATTCTTTACTGGGTGATACCAATTCGTAACCAATTTTTAAACCGGGAAATCCAATTGAGTACTTGAAGTTCGACCCAATTTCAGTCGTGAGCCTTACAGTAGGGGGTAGAATTAGTGGACCTGTCTGTCGTCGTCGGCTGTCGTATAATTGTGAACGCTAATAAGTCGGTCAATCATTTATGAAATTGAACCAAACTTGGTACACATGTAGTCTATCAAAAGATTAGAAAATGTTCTGAGAGACAGACTTATGTAGTTCATCTGTCTGCCGCTAAGGGGCGAATGACTAGGTCCACTAATTGTACCTCTACGCAAAGGCTCATCTGGACTTACGTGCTGCGAGAAGTCCCCACGTACGTGTTTACTCTTTTTGTGTTTTAAGTACTATGTGTATTCAGAATGTGCTTAATAAAATCTTTAATAAATTTACGTAAAAATGTATAGGAAATTTCCAAACATTTCCTGACTCACATTTCCTACTAATATATTTACATCTACATTCAGGTTTCTTTGAAAGGTATTTGCGATAAATAGATTGAAAAGTTAGGGTAATGAATACCCCAGCGTCTTTCAGTATATTATAATATGTAACGTGCTTGGTGCCTTATGTGCAAACCCCATACAATAGAGCCCAGGCCTACACTGACAGGCGACCACCACTCTAAATCCGACCATGTTTATTTCCAACCGTGGTAAATTAAATTATTTTTCCGAGAATTGTTATATTGTTCCGACATTACTAAACTCATTGATGATGGATTATTAACGGTGATACTTCGTTTACTAACCAGTTGAAGTACGTATGCACTCTCGTGCTGCGCGAGGTCCCCAAGAGAGAGATTGACTACTGACTGTCTGACCATATGGCTTCCCTCAATTAGTAAAGTGGCCGTTTATTGTTTTGGTTTGAAAAGCCTGCCTCTGTAACCTGCTCCTTTCCCTCCTTTGGTTTATGACGTGTGGTACTTATTTATGAAAAAAAATTTAAAAAATGTTTCATAAAATAAGCGGCAGGGCCTATATATAAAAGTGTTTCATATAACGGTCCCCAAATTAGTTATACCCAAAAAAAATTATATTAGTATTTTACTTACTTATGTTTCTAATTTGTGATAATATTAATTGATATGTGATTGTGATCAGTTTTACTTATTTGTATTTTACTTATGTTTCTACTGTAATTTATGATAATAAATATAAATGATACGTGTTTGTGTTAAAGCTTTTGCGGCAAAAATGTGTCGTTTTTGTGCAATTCGCGAACTACTCTAAAAGGCCAGCATTATTTTAAGGGATTGTAGAATGTATAGACTTATACCCTCTAGCGTCTGTTTTAGTACAGAGCTATAATGACGAAATTAGCCAGCTGTTTCTTTGTCCCGTATGCTCTGTGTTATTTTCCGGCCAATCAACACAATTTTCACTTTGCGAATTCCTTGTTTACATTATGTATATACCGCAGTGCGACAAATCCTTCATTCTGACATTCTGACTTCTGCCCAGAACCATCAGCGGCCAGAGAGAGAGAATCATAGAACGCAAATCAATTAACTTTCAAACTCACTTTCCACTCATATTATCTCTCATAACTAGCTTACTGACGTCTGACTGCTGACATTGCCGGCACCGCATACCTTATACTGTGGGGCGAGCCACGAAGTGAGTGAGCCTTAGCGTAGTGGTACCATTAATCAACCTGTCGTTCTGTCGTTCTGTCGTTCTGTCGTTCTGTCGTTCTGTCGTTCTGTCGTGTTCAATTTTAAACGTTAATAACTCGGCCAATCTTTGATGAAATCTATCCAAACTTGGTACACATGTTGTTTGGCAAAAGTTTAGAAATTTTCCAAGTAGAATTTCCGTGTGGCCTTCGAGAAGCTAAGATAATAGCAGTTAATTAGTTAATTAAGTTGATTACGGTAAAAACACCATTTTCAACCTGCCTTTTAAAGGAAATTAATTGTTTTACAGTATAAGACTTCAATAATTATACTTAAAAAATATACAGATGTAATCCGCATACTCCATTCTATTATAGTTTTTAATTAGTTCAAGTGATTTGCTTTAATAATCGTGTCTTTAATTGATCTAAAGTAATTAAACCGGCATAAAAAATGTATTCTCATTAAATACTGCTCATTTATTGGTTAACTCAAGTTGGCTTGTTTCCCAGCAACACTTGAGGTATTCAGTCAGCCTCGCTTGTAAGAGGCAGACTGCTGCTGCTGCTGGTAGCCATCCATTCACTCACTCTCCATTGAACTGGCTGATTGGAGGTGTGTGTGTATCGGGTTCAATGACATTAATATTATTACTAAAGTAACTTCGGGATGTTAATATTCACTGGAGCTATGAGTCTCTCTGGTTAGTTGAATGAATGAAATAAATAATTGTTTTACTGTTCCGAATATCAATGTTTATTTCTGTAGGCCAACTTACTGTATTATTATTTAATCTAAATGTACATAATAGTTTAAATAAATTATTTCACAATTTCATTCCAATTCATACTGCTTACGCAACCATGCTAATTAGGTATATTAAATGGCAGGATTGTTTTTAATTAAAATTTTTACAGAGCAAACAAGTATATTGTATTTAACTGAAAGTTAATTTATTTCGGTAAGTAGGCCTTGCGGTTTGTTAGTTTAGTTAGTATAATAAGTATCAAATATATTACGTGCTGCTGTACAGTAAACGCGGCTTTGCGTTATTGAATTACAGAATTGGCGGTACAAAGTACATTAATAGGGATCAGGCATATTGCATTTATATAATTGTTGTTGTAAATGTACAATAATAAGCGCCACTTTTATTTTAGTAACTGAAATGTGTATTTCATTTGTACCTGCAACCCATTAAAAAGGGCAGCTGAACATATCGCGGACAGGCTGACTATTCACCATAACAAAAAAACCCAAATCGCCGCAGTTCCACTTACAGTTCCATATTATTCTGTTTTGCAATTCAACCCAATTTATCTGCTCTCTGCTACACGCGGTTTTATCCACGAGTTTTGTAAAGTCCCGACTTATCGGGAATGACATGAACTTAGCGTCCGGAATATTCTGAACAGATTAAATCTACTTGGCGCTGTAATACTGCATCCCGTTGTACCAGAAGTTATTAAAACATACCGGCCCCTCAAATGCGCTTGCAGTGGGTTAGAGAACAACATATACCGCCCCAGTACAACCGCTATTTTGATAAGGTCCATAATATATAATATATATATATGGTCTAACATATGATAGTTCACTAATCAGCTAATAGGCCTATTAATTCGTGAGATTTCAATTTATAAATAAAACTAATATACGAGCTCATATGAGCTCAATTGATTGATTGATTGAAGGTATGACCGTTGTTGTGGGGGACTAGGTCTACCTGTCTAGCAGCTAATAACTCGTCCGTGGAGAGAATAATATAAGTCGAGGAACATAACGAAACGCGTTTAATTTATTTATTTATTCCAATTGGGGATGCTTTCTAACGCGGGAATGCGGTGCTATTAAACATCAACACATTCCTGCGCGTGCGTCGATATTGTGCACCCTAATACTAACAACCCACCCAGACACCCCCTAACCCTCACCCCCCCCCCCCCCCCCCCCCCATCACCCAACATTACTATGTATAGATCAATGCAGCTCAATATATTAGTAAAGGTATCGTCTGATTAGCTTTCCTACACATGACCTCTTATCCTTGTAGTTGTTTATTTATTTACACTATTTTTTGTTGAGTAAATCTTTCTGATAGGGGGGGGGGGGGGGGGGGGGGGGACTTACTCTGGACGAGCGCAACGATTGAACGACGCTTATAATAATTAAGACGAGTACGGCGTTGATTATATTCATATACACCACCTGGCTTTGCATATTGAACGTGCGATTGGAAATAAGTTCGTTCTACCCTTCCGTGGGTGGTAGATGTCACGGTTATGTATTGGTGGTTGAGAAGGGTGGGGGGGGGGGGGGATTAAAAGGGGTGAACACGTACTGTCCCCCTTTCTTTGATTGATTGGTGGTGTGGGTAAATTTCTCAAAACCTGATTTTGTGATACAGTCGCTTAATTTTAATTTGTATCTCATAACTGGACCTCGTGCTGCGCGAAGGCCCCACGAACGTGTTTTATATACTGTTATTCATTACTGTGGTTTGTAACCTATGTAATTGATGCTTATTTGGAGAATACTTATGAATAATCGATAATTCCCCTGACTTTCTTGATTATTGAGGTAAGCAGAAGGGAACATTTTAGTAACAATTGCTTGGCTCAAATTACAGTGGTCTGTATGAATTTAGGCTATTTCATAACCCCCAACGTACGTGAGCTAAATTTATCCTTATATGTGAGTAAAATTGGTGACAGTCGGCAAATTAGCGTATTTCTGTACTATTAAAGTAAATTTTCTTCGGCCGCTAGGCCAGGGATTACGCACAAAGTCTGACGACTTATTTCCAGTTCGGTCCCCCCAGAACTATACTCCCCAGAGGAAACTCCAGTACTCATTTAGCTACCACTTAAGGATGCAAGACAGAGATGCGCCCTGGCTGGTCCCTTTAAAGCATTCGTGCCGAAACGAAAACTGCCCTGGCCCATGTGAGGATCGAACCCACGACCTACAGGAGATGTGAATTCAATGTGTTGAGAGATCATCGAAGTAGAAAAGGTTTGCACGTAATTTTAGCAAACTCCATTCACACACTAAAAGTTGTTGCAACTTTAGTGTCTGCGCGGCGTACTACAAAACGGAACTCAATATTCAATATTGGTTCAAGTAGTTAAGCGGCTCTCTAGTTACGTAATAAATATTCGAGAACACTAAATTATTTAACATTGAGTAAGGCAACATCGAGAGTTGAAGAGTACAATAATTTTAATCGCAGTAACTATCTATGGAAGCAATATTGTAATAACTATTTACATACTTGTATATAAAGTAGTCTGATCCTCGTGGCTTTATTTCCACTCACTCACTACATTCGTTCGTTGTAACAAAGCCACTCAGATTATCACACTGTAAAGTACTTTGCAACAAGTATGTATGTAGTTTTATTCCAAAATTTTAACATTACGAAAGTGATAGGAACTGCACAAATTATATTAGTTGCTGTATAAATAAATGTAAAAATGACATTAATTATGTTGTAAAAAAGTTAGCTTATATTTATGGTGGCGTTTGGAGCCATGTTAATAGTTTATAGCTACTGGTTATTAATTGCTAATATCTGGCTTTCAGACAATTAATAATAAATACCACCTATTGTATATGTGGTAACCAATGACACCGAAACTTTACAGCTCGCCGTCATTGGTTACCACATAAACAAGGGACATTACAACACCGATACAATACTCAATGTACAGGTCAATACAATACTGTAATGTCCTCTAAAGTTGTAAAGTGCTAAATAACGGCGTTGAGTAATGTTAAAATTTTGGAATAACATATACTACTGTTCAATTTATTTTGAAACGCAATAAATAGTGTTTCAAAATAAATTGAATTGTTGGGCCAGAAACAATTGAATAAGTGGCCTATTATGACAACATGATGATAAAATGCATCGGTTAATTAAGATTGCAGGTAATATATGAAGTATATGTAATCATGAAATTTACAGTACATTTCTAAATCCATTGCACTATTCCTGTATTCGGATATTACGCAATTGCATTTTAAAACCGGGAAAAAAATATAAATAAAATTATTATGTAATAATGCTTTAATTACATTGAAGGTATAACATTTGTAAAAATCATAGATGTATAAAAATCATAGATGTGGGATTAAAATATGAATAAAATTCGATAAAAATTACGATATACTACAGGTATGAGGGGTTAAAAGTTTGAAGGAAATAAAATGAAATAGTTACTGAATTAAAAAGAATTATCTGTCGCTGTTATCTTGACGTGCGGGAGTGTCTTCATAAATGTTCATAATATTTGGCATGGAGCGATCGAGCCCTATTTTAAAAGCATTCACGGTGGTCGCGGTTACAACGTCGTTGGGTGACCGTACGGGTAACCGGTGATGGTGACACTTCAGACCAGAACTCATTGAATTCTGTCATCTCTGGTGTGTATATAAGCTATGTTAGCAATATATAGTAAAGTACTACAGTTAAATTTATTTTGTAACACTAGGCCTACAGTATATCGCTCCATGTTTTATTAAAGAATTAAGCAACAAAAAAGTACAAATTTAAGACTCAAATTATGTATTACATAGAAAAAAAACGTAGTACATTTTTTTAAATATTCTCTCGACCCTTTATTAATTAACCTATCTGTCGTAACATAAATAAATATTGCTTCAGGAATATTATTAACATTACCCTGCAGTAACATACGCAATGACCGAAATAGGACCATTTCTCACTCTGAAAAACAAGAAGGAGATTGACAAAGTTAAGGCGACTTTTATTAAAAGAAATGCTGGGATTTCTTATTTCGTCATCCTCAACACTTGCCCTAAATCTTGTCGCGGAGGGGACATTAACTTACTATAGGGCGTTTCGTACTGAGCGGCAGGAAAAGCGGAGGGATTCCCTGAAGGACCGACATTCCACTCGAGTACTTGGAGAAAAGCGGGACAGAGAAATCGACACGTTGTAACGAGATTGACTTCCCACGGTTTCCATCATAAACTGTGCAGCAGCACCACACCGTTCCACTCTCTTTCAGATAGTTGCGTGTGCAAATACTGTGCCACCAGTTGCCAGCACCGCTCGCTATAATGCACTATCATGCACAATGTGTCTTGCACCAGCTCAACTAGCTTTACGTTAAATCATTGGGCGAAGGGGGGTGGGGGGGGGGGGGGGGGGGTTGACTCTTCATGAATTCTTCTTCAAGTTATTTATTTAATTCTTCATTAATGTACATATTTTATTATGCACTCCGTTTTACTTAATACATCAGTTAGACACCGCATAATAATTAGCCTCTTTTAATTAAATTTTAAATATTTTACTGCGATACTGATTTTAAGCTTCGTCAATCATGCAACAAATTAATATTAATATTTACATTGAATACCTAGTTACTATGTTTTTATGTTTATATCTATTGTATTTTAAACAATATTTCATTGAACATTAGTCCTATCAGCTTTATATATTACATACTGTACTGTATTTAATAGTCCATGTGGTATTAATTCAGTATGGTTATTGTATTAATTATTGTGTTATATTTAATTATAATTTACCCCGGTTGGGGGTGTATCTAATCTAATAAAATTATTAATATTACCGACAAACTGGAAATAATATGTTGAATGGTGACACTTCAGATTAGTTTATTATTGGTGTTATGGATGAATGAGTGGTTTCATATTATTATAACTTTTTGTTTGGCACAGCTTTTGCAAAGTCGGCAATGACGTCCAGGTGAGATCGAACTGGTGACCTGCGGGTTGGAAGTCTGACAGCTCTAACCATTCAGCTTGCGGCTCGCTCAGGTACAGACCTGCAAATACTACCTGATACCTAATACCGCAATTTATGGCCTCCCATCTTCAGACTGGAACTCATTGAATCCTGTCATCTATGCAGGTTTGGGTAATTTTGAGTCACAATATACAATAGTGTGGTTGACTTAGCATTCTTGACTTGCATCAAGTAAGTTATTGGGTTGATAATAATTTACTGTATTCTGTAATTACATTCATAATAGTATTTTTAATAGTATATACACCCCGATCACAATTTATTAACCGAAAGTTTAGCTTTAAAAAAAAATGTTGAAAATGCATAAGCATTAACTTAAAATATATGCAAAAATTAAATTATATTAGTTTTAGGTTGATGATTTTCTTGTTGTGTTTTGTGTAATATGGTACTGTATTTGTAACCAAGTAATATAAAGGACCCACTTAAATAAGCTGCAAAGCTTGTCATGTTGGACAATACCTTTTATATACAGACAAAGTTTGATCTATTTGTTATTATTGACGGCCTTTATGGACGATTCCCTATATACAAAGTTTGATGTATTTGTTTTTATTGACGGCCTTTATGGACGATCCCCTATATACAAAGTTTGATGTATTTGTTATTATTGACGGCCTTTATGGACGATCCCCTATATACAAAGTTTGATGTATTTGTTTTTATTGACGGCCTTTATGGACGATCCCCTATATACAAAGTTTGATGTATTTGTTATTATTGACGGCCTTTATGGACGATCCCCTATATACAAAGTTTGATGTATTTGTTATTATTGACGGCCTTTATGGACGATCCCCTATATACAAAGTTTGATGTATTTGTTATAATTGACGGCCTTTATGGACGATCCCCTATATACAAAGTTTGATGTATTTGTTATTATTGACGGCCTTTATGGACGATCCCCTATATACAAAGTTTGATGTATTTGTTTTTATTGACGGCCTTTATGGACGATCCCCTATATACAAAGTTTGATGTATTTGTTTTTATTGTTTTTACATAATTTTTAAATAATATCTACAATCTATCAAAACTTCTACGAATGCTGGCTGTCATTCCTAAGAATATGAAATATTGATTGAGTAACAATTATTGATACCCCACCCAACATCATATTGGGAAATTAAAACACGTTGTTTCCCATTTCGTACCGGTACTTACATCGGCCAGTTGGGCATTCGTAGCATCATCTGTGGATAAACGGGGATTTCCACCAAAAGACCCCGTAGAATACTTTGATGGTAGTTTAGCAGAAGGCCGCTTGTGCCAACAATGGCACATTCCTAACAACCGTTTACATCTTGTCCTAGAAGTAAAATATTGTAATATTCAGATACCACATAAAAGGTCTATAAAACTAATGGAATATTTAAAGAGAGCAAATCACTGGTATCCGTGAATGAGCCGTACAAAAAATGGGACATTATGGGACACTTATAAAAGGGTTTACCCTTTTTACCGACAATCGTCAACTACACATCAGACAAACGCAATTTACTTTAATTTATTGTTAAGGTTACAGTGTCAAGATATTTTTAACTAAATCAACAAACGAAAGTCAATAGCATAGATTATAGATTCACATTTTGTTTGTATTAACGAGTAAATTATATTCCAGAGAAAAAATGTTTTTCTTTGAAAATCCTAGAAAATCAATCATTTCTATGGGAATCCTAGTAAAAAAGGGGCACTTATTAAAGAAACTTAGGAAAACTATGAGCACATTTATTTGAGAAACCTATAGTAATACAAGGGCACTTGTAGGGCTTTTTGAGAATCCTAGGAAAACAAGAGCGCGTTTATTTGAGAATCTTAGGAAAATATTGGTATAATGAGAATCGCAGGAAATAAATGGTATACTGTATTTCCAAAGAATCCTAAGAAAACTCTTACCACTGCAATTTTGTCTCTATACTAACATTGCCATACTATTAATATAATTATTGTACACAATTAATTGGAAGTGTTCTGCAACCATTCGAGCAATAGTCTATGTAGATAGTAAAAGTACAGAACAGAACATACAACGGTACAATTCACCCTACCTGTTTTCTTTAGGCACAATAAGACAACATATTGGAATAATAAAATTACATAAGTATCCCACGAATAAAAAAATATGAAACAACTGGGTCATGAGCTTCTCAGAGTCGAGTTGCAGATGGTAAATGATAAGTCCATAGTAGGGTCCCCACAGAGCGAAATAGACTCCGCAGATAAACAGATAGTTAATGAAGTGATTCTGAGCCGTGTCTCGACGTTCTAGTCTTACGTTGTCAGGGACGTCGTACCGGCCCATAAGACCCCAGTAACTACACAACCCCAAAAGGGTTACACCCAATAGAGGCGTGCAATAATTGGTTGCTACGCGATACACCGAGAGCCAATCGTAATACGCGGTTTTCATATCGACAGACATACAAAGGTTGTCAGACAACTCGTTAAAAGAGTGTTTATGAGACCACACGGGGGCGCTGGCCCCAGCTGCTAGAACCAAGGCTATAAGGCAAAGCAGCGCGCAATACTTAGATGAACGAATGCGTAACGCCCTAATGGGAAAGGCCAATGAAACCAATCGGTCTGTACCCATGGCAACTAGGAGTAGAGGACAACATATTTGTCCGAAATAATTGGCAAACATAGCGTATTGGCAGGCGGATTCGCTGAGGCCCTGGAATGGGGAGTTGGCACAAAGGCGTTGGCCCTCTATCGGTTGGTCCGCGCATTGGCTATGATTGGCGTAATCGACAAGGTGAATAGGAAAGGGAGAAGTGATGAGGATTAGCGAGACAGACAGAGCCACGTATAACGCGTTGGTAACAGTCCGGGTTACCCATTGGGAAACCACGGTTACTATTAGCAGAAGGTTGGTGACAACCGAAAGTAAAGTGAGCAATCCGTATACAGCAGCCAATCCGGTAAATAATGTAGGCAGTGTCATATTGACAAGAGGCACTTGGAACTATATAACAATGTAGATTAACAACTGTTCAGTTGTTACATACAGTATAGGATAAATGAATTACTGACAAAGCAGAACAGGAGGGGAGCAAAAAAATGAACGTAAATCCCATTTAAAATGAATCCAATCCCATTATAAATGTATAGAAAGGAGCAGACTATTAGTTGAACGTTGTCTAACCAAAACAATAAATAAAAGTTAATAGCACTTTTATTGCGTCGAATCTCCCCTTCCCCACCTTTGTGCAAATTTTACGTAATACAGTAATGTCGGCCTACTATACAATTTTCCTAATTTTGTTTCACCATATAAATTGACTCGATTACTGCAACATAGAAAACTACTCTATAACGGATTTGTCATTTGGAAACGCCCATAAACATCCAGCCCATCGACATACATTAAAAATAAAGGTTAATTGTAAAATCCCAAGTAAACGGAATATTATACAAGCAGTGACAAACACGACCAAATCATTTACGAGGATGCCTGTCAATACAATACCAGCCTATATGTGGGTGCTCCCATGCTCTATGGCTTGGGTATGGCCCCTTACCCTGGATACCAGCATTATTTTACGTCAACGCTTCATTAAAACACTCTTGTCCAATCAGAAGCTCTTATTAGCCGCCATGTAATCCAACCAGGCAGGTATGCACATCTCTTGTAAGATCTGTTGAAGCAACTCCCACCTTCTTGCTACAAGCGATGCCATTATGCCTGACCTTGTTCCTGGAATGGGCAGCCCCAGGCTATCCTACTGTATATGCAGTAGTTGACAGTCGGATATCATCTAACCTAAATAATGCAGCAGCTACATGAAAGTTGTAATTATTCAATTAGAATAACCTAACCTACCCTTGGATAGGTTGTCGTCTATTTGATACTAAATAATGTAATAAATCGCGGTGCTATAATCACAAATCTCAACTCGACCAATTACTCTTAATTATCACAAGAAAGCCAGAAAAGCTGACGTTGACGTTTATGGAATAATAAATGAGACAGATTCAGAGTAAACGGAGCCAATTAGTAAAGATCGAGACCAGATTCAGAGTAAACGGAGCCAATTAGTAAAGATCGAGACCAGATTCAGAGTAAACGGAGCCCAATTAGTAAAGATCGAGACCAGATTCAGAGTAAACTGAGCCCAATTAGTAAAGATCGAGACCAGATTCAGAGTAAACGGAGCCCAATTAGTAAAGATCGAGACCAGATTCAGAGTAAACTGAGCCCAATTAGTAAAGATCGAGACCAGATTCAGAGTAAACGGAGCCCAATTAGTAAAGATCGAGACCAGATTCAGAGTAAACGGAGCCCAATTAGTAAAGATCGAGACCAGATTCAGAGTAAACGGAGCCAATTAGTAAAGATCGAGACCAGATTCAGAGTAAACGGAGCCAATTAGTAAAGATCGAGACCAGATTCAGAGTAAACTGAGCCAATTAGTAAAGATCGAGACCAGATTCAGAGTAAACGGAGCCCAATTAGTAAAGATCGAGACCAGATTCAGAGTAAACTGAGCCAATTAGTAAAGATCGAGACCAGATTCAGAGTAAACGGAGCCCAATAAGTAAAGATCGAGACCAGATTCAGAGTAAACGGAGCCAATTAGTAAAGATCGAGACCAGATTCAGAGTAAACTGAGCCAATTAGTAAAGATCGAGACCAGATTCAGAGTAAACGGAGCCCAATTAGTAAAGATCGAGACCAGATTCAGAGTAAACGGAGCCCAATTAGTAAAGATCGAGACCAGATTCAGAGTAAACGGAGCCCAATTAGTAAAGATCGAGACCAGATTCAGAGTAAACGGAGCCAAATTAGTAAAGATCGAGACCAGATTCAGAGTAAACGGAGCCAATTAGTAAAGATCGAGACCAGATTCAGAGTAAACGGAGCCCAATAAGTAAAGATCGAGACCAGATTCAGAGTAAACGGAGCCCAATTAGTAAAGATCGAGACCAGATTCAGAGTAAACGGAGCCCAATTAGTAAAGATCGAGACCAGATTCAGAGTAAACGGAGCCCAATAAGTAAAGATCGAGACCAGATTCAGAGTAAACGGAGCCCAATTAGTAAAGATCGAGACCAGATTCAGAGTAAACGGAGCCAAATTAGTAAAGATCGAGACCAGATTCAGAGTAAACGGAGCCAAATTAGTAAAGATCGAGACCAGATTCAGAGTAAACGGAGCCCAATTAGTAAAGATCGAGACCAGATTCAGAGTAAACGGAGCCCAATAAGTAAAGATCGAGACCAGATTCAGAGTAAACGGAGCCAATTAGTAAATCCCCATTAAATTCTGTTTTAGATGAAATAAAAAATCAAGAATGTGAAAATTCCACCATAGGAGGGGGTACATCACCCCCCCCCCCCCCATATGGCCAAATTAAACAAAAATTAGATTACAGCACAGTTTAAATTATATAATATAAATTAAAATTATTTTTTTTCTATAATACAGTATTATTCACTCGAACCCAAACAATACAACTAAATGGGTATAATTAATTATAGCACTGCACCAAATGATATTTAGGATAAACAATACAAAAAAATATACAATGAAATATAAATTTAAAATAAACATTATGACCACAACACCAAAATTTATCATAAAGTAACTTGGGAACATATCTTATGGAATTATGATAAAGTAGGCGGGGAATACGTTTAGAAACTGCATAAACATTTGAAACATTTATACTGCTGAGAATTCCTAATTGAAATCTAAAATTAAATATATATAATATAATATCCATGAAAATTAAGAAGTAAATTTTTAACGGAGAATTTTAAGCTAAATATTTTATTGCATAACTTCGTATTGTGACTAAACCAACTGCATCGTAGGTGTTATTGTAATACACGGTGTCCTACGTTAGGTAATCAACTAACTGTAATACACGGTGTCCTACGTTAGGTAATCAACTAACTGTAATACACGGTGTCCTACGTTAGGTAATCAACTAACTGTAATACACGGTGTCCTACGTTAGGTAATCAACTAACTGTAATACACGGTGTCCTACGTTAGGTAATCAACTAACTGTAATACACGGTGTCCTACGTTAGGTAATCAACTAACTGTAATACACGGTGTCCTACGTTAGGTAATCAACTAACTGTAATACACGGTGTCCTACGTTAGGTAATCAACTAACTGTAATACACGGTGTCCTACGTTAGGTAATCAACTAACTGTAATACACGGTGTCCTACGTTAGGTAATCAACTAACTGTAATACACGGTGTCCTACGTTAGGTAATCAACTAACTGTAATACACGGTGTCCTACGTTAGGTAATCAACTAACTGTAATACACGGTGTCCTACGTTAGGTAATCAACTAACTGTAATACACGGTGTCCTACGTTAGGTAATCAACTAACTGTAATACACGGTGTCCTACGTTAGGTAATCAACTAACTGTAATACACGGTGTCCTACGTTAGGTAATCAACTAACTGTAATACACGGTGTCCTACGTTAGGTAATCAACTAACTGTAATACACGGTGTCCTACGTTAGGTAATCAACTAACTGTAATACACGGTGTCCTACGTTAGGTAATCAACTAACTGTAATACACGGTGTCCTACGTTAGGTAATCAACTAACTGTAATACACGGTGTCCTACGTTAGGTAATCAACTAACTGTAATACACGGTGTCCTACGTTAGGTAATCAACTAACTGTAATACACGGTGTCCTACGTTAGGTAATCAACTAACTGTAATACACGGTGTCCTACGTTAGGTAATCAACTAACTGTAATACACGGTGTCCTACGTTAGGTAATCAACTAACTGTAATACACGGTGTCCTACGTTAGGTAATCAACTAACTGTAATACACGGTGTCCTACGTTAGGTAATCAACTAACTGTAATACACGGTGTCCTACGTTAGGTAATCAACTAACTGTAATACACGGTGTCCTACGTTAGGTAATCAACTAACTGTAATACACGGTGTCCTACGTTAGGTAATCAACTAACTGTAATACACGGTGTCCTACGTTAGGTAATCAACTAACTGTAATACACGGTGTCCTACGTTAGGTAATCAACTAACTGTAATACACGGTGTCCTACGTTAGGTAATCAACTAACTGTAATACACGGTGTCCTACGTTAGGTAATCAACTAACTGTAATACACGGTGTCCTACGTTAGGTAATCAACTAACTGTAATACACGGTGTCCTACGTTAGGTAATCAACTAACTGTAATACACGGTGTCCTACGTTAGGTAATCAACTAACTGTAATACACGGTGTCCTACGTTAGGTAATCAACTAACTGTAATACACGGTGTCCTACGTTAGGTAATCAACTAACTGTAATACACGGTGTCCTACGTTAGGTAATCAACTAACTGTAATACACGGTGTCCTACGTTAGGTAATCAACTAACTGTAATACACGGTGTCCTACGTTAGGTAATCAACTAACTGTAATACACGGTGTCCTACGTTAGGTAATCAACTAACTGTAATACACGGTGTCCTACGTTAGGTAATCAACTAACTGTAATACACGGTGTCCTACGTTAGGTAATCAACTAACTGTAATACACGGTGTCCTACGTTAGGTAATCAACTAACTGTAATACACGGTGTCCTACGTTAGGTAATCAACTAACTGTAATACACGGTGTCCTACGTTAGGTAATCAACTAACTGTAATACACGGTGTCCTACGTTAGGTAATCAACTAACTGTAATACACGGTGTCCTACGTTAGGTAATCAACTAACTGTAATACACGGTGTCCTACGTTAGGTAATCAACTAACTGTAATACACGGTGTCCTACGTTAGGTAATCAACTAACTGTAATACACGGTGTCCTACGTTAGGTAATCAACTAACTGTAATACACGGTGTCCTACGTTAGGTAATCAACTAACTGTAATACACGGTGTCCTACGTTAGGTAATCAACTAACTGTAATACACGGTGTCCTACGTTAGGTAATCAACTAACTGTAATACACGGTGTCCTACGTTAGGTAATCAACTAACTGTAATACACGGTGTCCTACGTTAGATAATCAACTAACTGTAATACACGGTGTCCTACGTTAGGTAATCAACTAACTGTAATACACGGTGTCCTACGTTAGATAATCAACTAACTGTAATACACGGTGTCCTACGTTAGGTAATCAACTAACTGTAATACACGGTGTCCTACGTTAGGTAATCAACTAACTGTAATACACGGTGTCCTACGTTAGGTAATCAACTAACTGTAATACACGGTGTCCTACGTTAGGTAATCAACTAACTGTAATACACGGTGTCCTACGTTAGGTAATCAACTAACTGTAATACACGGTGTCCTACGTTAGATAATCAACTAACTGTAATACACGGTGTCCTACGTTAGATAATCAACTAACTGTAATACACGGTGTCCTACGTTAGGTAATCAACTAACTGTAATACACGGTGTCCTACGTTAGGTAATCAACTAACTGTAATACACGGTGTCCTACGTTAGGTAATCAACTAACTGTAATACACGGTGTCCTACGTTAGGTAATCAACTAACTGTAATACACGGTGTCCTACGTTAGGTAATCAACTAACTGTAATACACGGTGTCCTACGTTAGGTAATCAACTAACTGTAATACACGGTGTCCTACGTTAGGTAATCAACTAACTGTAATACACGGTGTCCTACGTTAGGTAATCAACTAACTGTAATACACGGTGTCCTACGTTAGATAATCAACTAACTGTAATACACGGTGTCCTACGTTAGGTAATCAACTAACTGTAATACACGGTGTCCTACGTTAGGTAATCAACTAACTGTAATACACGGTGTCCTACGTTAGGTAATCAACTAACTGTAATACACGGTGTCCTACGTTAGGTAATCAACTAACTGTAATACACGGTGTCCTACGTTAGATAATCAACTAACTGTAATACACGGTGTCCTACGTTAGGTAATCAACTAACTGTAATACACGGTGTCCTACGTTAGGTAATCAACTAACTGTAATACACGGTGTCCTACGTTAGGTAATCAACTAACTGTAATACACGGTGTCCTACGTTAGGTAATCAACTAACTGTAATACACGGTGTCCTACGTTAGATAATCAACTAACTGTAATACACGGCGTCCTACGTTAGATAATCAACTAACTGTAATACACGGTGTCCTACGTTAGGGAATCAACTAAGAATAATAATCATATAAACTTAGCAAACCAAACTGTTGTAATTCATTACATTTCAATTCGATAATGTTGTAGATGACCAGCGGTGAAACTATATTATAATAAATTAAAGGAAATAACTTTATTAATATTAGGTGAAAACCTTCTAGTTTTAAACTAATAAAAAGGCAAATGAAATTAGGAAAATTAGATCGAGAATTTAAACATTTTTAGTAACAAGAAAAGTTTCATGCAGCTTTTTTGTTCTCAATTGTTTAGCAATCTAATACCTTTGGAACAAACTTACACACACATTTGGTGCAAAGTACTAGACATTCAGTGTCCCCGCGGCACATGTAAATAATTAATAGAATCACAACACAACAAATAGTATGATATGGAGTCCCGACATAAACACATTACAGGGAATTACAATTTAGGTTAATACATTTATTAATAACACGTAGATAAGTTTTACTGCAGTTTAGTTCGAACTTGTAAAGCTGATGGAAGAGAAAAACAATATATGTTATTATTTATAGTAAATAAATAAATACCAAATAACCCCCCCCCCCCCCCCCCCCCCCTCCCATTGACTCGCGCATTGCAATGTGTTTACGCGCTCAGCGCAATCGGTTTATAGACCGCAACATGAGATGACGTATTGAAAGTATTAATTTACGAAACCAAATAACAAACAATATATTTTAGATATTAATTATACCAACTCGCAGCTACTTCGGTGCGGCGATCTTTAATGATGAAATCCTCGATATCTCTTCCCCCAAAGTCTCGATATTATCTTTAAGAGTGATGTTTTTAATTAGAGTGTCCTCTAGAACGGCCTGGAGTTTGCGGTTCACTTCCATCGCCAAACTCAAACTGGTCTGCTGATCCGTCGAGGAATTAGTTCGCTGATTCAGACCGTGGGAGCGGGACCTACTGATCAACGAACCCGACGCTTCGCGCAGCACGTAACTCTCTATTATCTTGCCTTTGTTCTTAGCCTCGGCCTCGATGCGCACCAAGGCGTCCTCGAGATTCTCCACCTTCTCGGTCTTACGCGCCAACTGCCGTTGGAGTTTGACGACTTTCTCGACGAGTTGGGTTTTATCGACGGTCGGATAGGGGTCTGACTTGGTCTCTGGGGTCAGCACCCACCCCTCGGGTGTGTCCTCAGTTCCAGAACCCCCTCGATCCGTCTGCAAATCAACAGAGTTCATTGAACTCGTCCGACTGCTCATAACTAGTTGGCTACTAGATTTACTTCCGGCTTCCAAATTATCCAACTTCTTCTTCACCAGCGCGAGCTCCCGAGAGAGATCCTTGCACTGCCCTTGGTACTTCCTTTTAGCGACGACGAGTTCGTTCTTTCTGTCTTCCAGGTTACTCGTGAGTTCGTTTACCGCTTTCTTTACCACCTCGAGTTCCCACTGTAGGGTGTCGGTCAGGCATTGCCGTTTGTCCAGATCCTCCAGCAGGACCGTCTGCTTCCCCTCCAGACAGTCCCTCTCAGTCTGCACTTTGCTTGCCCTGGTCTCCAGCGCCCCCTGTCGGTGTATCAAGGAATCGTAATCGGCCTGTAGTTTGGCCTTGGCCTCCGCTAGTTTCGCAGTGTATCCGGCCAACTCGGACTCCCTCGCCCGAGCCAACTCCTCCGATTTGCTCGCCTCCGACAACTCGGCCTCCATGGAGGCGATTCTCTGGTCCTTCAGGGAGGATGAGCTGCACTCGGAAGCGAACCGGGATCGCAGATCGGACCCGGATAGCAGCTCATCGTTCAGCTCAGAGTTATTCGTCTGCAACCCCTTAATAACCTCCTTGGAATGGAGCAGCTCGTTGCGTAACCCTTCAACCTCTTGTTCCAGACATATTAGTTTAACATTATTGGAGCTCATCAGCTCGAGCATGGCACCGTACCTCGTCCGTATGGCTTCGGTCTCGCGACCTGCGCTCACCGCCACTCGCGGCTCCTTATCCATCGCCAGTATGGCACCGCATTCCCGTCGCATACGGTCCCCCTCCTCTATTAGTTCAGCGACCTTCTCTTGCGACGATAATAGCTTCTCCTTTGTAGCGACATGGTCCTCTGTCTCTTTAGCGAGTTTCCCTTGACTTTGTCTCAACCTGGTACACACACCACTCAGCTCCTCCTTCAGTTTATGTTGCTGGTAATTGAGACTATCTATGTTCGCGTCTTTACTCTCCAACCAGGAACGATACTTGGCTTTCTCGACTTTGGTTTGTTCCAACTGTTTGTTAGCTTTCTGAAACTCCTCCACTTTCTCGCTAACCTTTCTCTCCAACCTTTCCCGCTCCCTACTGTAATCCAACAACAGTTTCTCTCTACTAACGTACTTCATAAACGCTTCGTCCTTCTCCTTTTTGTGAATATTTATGGAGCGGTTTGCGCGATCTGACTGCTCTATTAACTCCTTCCGAAAATTCGCCACAGTTCTATTGATTTCCTCATCTCGGGAAACCAGTTTGTCCTTTAGTTCCACTATTTCTTTGTCCTTCGCCGATTCAACTAACCCGGAATTCCTACAATTCCCTACAAATGAAGACAATATTTTTTTCATCTGCCCCACGACGTTTACAATATTACCGGTACCGGTACCTTTGTCGCTCTCCATAGATAGCGAAAGCTCATCGACCAGTCCCTCGATTCGTAGAACTTCATTTTCCCAGGAAAACACTTGGGCAGAACCTTCCGGCATTCCGGTAGCCGGTTCCAATGGTCGATCAATGACCCGGGGAGGGTCGGCATTAGAAACAAGATAATGTGACGTCGTTGCTGATCTTGTATCAACAGCTATCGGGTTTATTTTATTGTCTGTAACAGTCGTATCAAGAGCTGTCGGGTGTATTTTATTGTCTGTAACAGTTGTATCAACAGCTATCAGGTATATTTTATTGTCTGTAACAGTCGTATCAAGAGCTGTCGGATGTATTTTATTGTCTGTAACAGTCGTATCAAGAGCTGTCGGATGTATTTTATTGTTCGTAATAGTTGTATCAACAGCTGTCGGATGTATTTTATTGTCTGTAACAGTCGTATCAAGAGCTGTCGGATGTATTTTATTGTCTGTAACAGTCGTATCAAGAAGAGCTGTCGGATGTATTTTATTGTCTGTAACAGTTGTATCAACAGCTGTCGGATGTATTTTATTGTCTGTAACAGTTGTATCAACAGCTGTCGGATGTATTTTATTGTCGGTAATGGTTGTATCAACAGCTATAAGGTGTATTTTATTGTCTGTAACAGTCGTATCAAGAGCTGTCGGATGTATTTTATTGTCTGTAACAGTCGTATCAAGAGCTGTCGGATGTATTTTATTGTCTGTAACAGTTGTATCAACAGCTGTCGGATGTGTCTTATTGTCGGTACCATGTGAGTTAGCGATTTGGGAGGACAATTGTGTCACAGTTCCGGCCTCTACAAAAACTTCGTGAGGTTTCTCGCAAGTGATCGAAACAATTGGATTCAACTTGGAAGCAACAGGACTTGATATTTGATCACCCGATGTGTTGCTTTTTATTAATAAGGATGTCGTGTTTAATACGACCTCCATACCAGAAAGATATGGAAATTCGCGTTCTGCTTCTGTTCTGTAGACACCACTACCGTCATTGGTATCGGTACAAGCGGTACATTCTATTGGGGTGTCCATCTCAATAACAGCGGTCGAGTCGTTTTGTAACTCAGATTCTGTTTCTGTTGTCACCTTGAGTTCTTCCATTTCTGTCTTGTGGAGGTTTTTCACGACAGTTTATGTAGGCCTACAGATGTAAGCTGTTTCTATAAGTTTAACTTAATCTGTTAGTTTGGTTATATTCCTCCAGTACCTGACTGCCTGAGTACTGCAGTAGGCAGGTAGGCCTATTCAGATATTGGTGGGACAAAAATTATTGTTTTCAATTCGCATCAATTTCTCTTCGAATTTACATTGCTGCATTGACTTCTGGCAGTCTGGACTGGACTTCAATCCATATTGATACGGTAATTGACATAACAACAGTAGGCCGAAGACTACCGGCAGATGAACTTTCAACGTACTGATGAACAGACGTAGTACAGTAGTACTGCTACCGGTAGCCTTTAGGCCTACACTTTATCCAGCTGCGTACTGACGTAGGCAATAGGCCCTGCCAGTAGTAATAGTATGCCACCCTCGGCGACAGTTAGACCCACTTCACACCTTGGGTGTTAAGTAGATCATTAATTAATTAACCAATTAATTAATTGGTCGATTAAACAATTAATTAATTGTTTAATCAATCGATTTGTATCAAATAATGTTGCCAAAGGCAATTTAATTTGATACAAATCAATCAGATAGGGACGCGGGATGAATAAATTGTACTATAACAAACGAAATATACAATACAATAGACACTGTGCAATACAATATACAGTACATTTGTATTATTTTTGCCATACAGTAGGTAAAGGTAGAATTAAATATAAAGACACAATCGAGGCCCAAAACATAAATATACCCTTTCACAAAAAAGTGGCCCCAGTTTAGCCCCGAGTCATCCCTCAATAATCTGTGGCTGTTTGGGCTCTTATTAACTATAGCATGACTAACCCAAACATCAATGCGTGAATGGGGCCTGCGTGAATGGGGCATGCCACAGAGCTTAAATTATTCATACCCACAGCTTCGTTATTATATCAATTCGTCCAAGAAATTATAATAAACATCTGCTCTTGCAATAGATTATTCTTCTTTCACAACTCCATTCTAACCTCCCTCTATAAAAGCCCCCAGTCACCGCATTCCCATTCATTCTCTAATTTTTATTTTTAAAAGTTTTATTTATTTTCATAAAAGTTTTATTTATTTAAAATTATGTAAAATCATTTATCGAAAACTCATAATATCAATTGACATTGCTATATAATGCCTAGTTATGAAAAATGTTTGGTTTGTAATAAAGAAATGAGACAAGACAATCTATCTCGTCACATGGAAAGACATAGAAAGGATAAACTAATGGATCCATTACCAAAGAAATTTAAAAAATCCGAAGATATTTTTAGTGAAGATGAAAAGAAAAAGAGAGTTGAGCGTGATATATTAAAGATAAAACAGACAACAGAAAATAAATTTCATAAAGTTATGAATATTTTGAAAAGGATACAAAAACAGTTACCCCTAGAAAATGATGAAAATTTGAGTGAGGAAAGTGAAGAAGAAGAGGACGATGAGATGGAGAATGAAAATAGTGAGGGTCAGGATGAAGTTGAAGAGAGTGAGGTTGAGAACGAAGTGAGTGAAGGTCAGGAAGATGACGAAGAAAGTGAAGGTCAGGAAGAGGGTGAAGATAGCGAAGGTCAGGAAGAGAATGAAGAAAGCGAAGGTCAGGAAGACGATGAAGAAAGTGAAGGCGGGGAAGAGGATGACGAAAGTGAAGGTCAGAAAGAGGATGAAGAAAGTGAAGGTCATGAAGAGGACGAAGAAAGTGAAGGTCAGGAAAGTGAAGAAGATGATGAAAATGATAATAATAAGGAAATATTGAGACAATTACTTGGAAATAAGAATAAATTGCGGAAAATTATTAAACATTTAGAAGAGAATGATGAAAATAAAGAAGAGATATTGAGACAAATATTAGGAAACAAAAATCAAATACGGAAATTTATTAAACAAATGGAAGAAAATGAGGAAAATAGAGAAGAGATATTAAGACAGGTTCTGGGAAATAAAAGTAAATTACTGAAAATGAATGAACAATTGAATGAAATTAAGAAACAGTTGGTTAATGAGGAAGATGAAATTAAAGAAAATCAACCAGCTTTTACTTATTTTCGAAGACCTATAACATCAAACTCTCGTACAGTATTTGCTCGCGCAGGACGACGCTATTGACATTTGTTTGTTTGAGTTCCTTTCATAATAGTATTAGGACTATTTATCCATAACATTTATATTAGTATTAGGATTATTTATCCCTAATTATTATATTAGTATTATAAATGTATTTGCCAACAATATTTATTACTATTAGGTCTATTTATTCAAGAAATTATATGTTTTTATAATATATTTTGGAAAATTAGTCGACTAAGTCATAATTTTTAAAACTTTAAATAAGGGTGGAGTTATTTTATAAAGTTAAGAAGAGTGAATCAATGGAGGCAACATGAAGTCTAATCTCTTGACATTTACTCGTAAGACCGCACATTAACTCCCAAGGTTGCATACTATCACTATAGCTGGGAGAGTCAAAGCTAGTATACAGAAGTGAGGGAAGTGAGGGAAGTGAGGGAGTGAGTGAGGGAAGTGAGGGAGTGAGTGAGGGAGTGAGTGAGGGAAGTGAGGGAAGTGAGGGAAGTGAGGGAAGTGAGGGAAATGAGGGAAGTGAGGGAGTGAGTGAGGGAAGTGAGGGAAGTGAGGGAAGTGAGGGAAGTGAGGGAAGTGAGGGAAGTGAGGGAAGTGAGGCAGTGAGGGAAGTGAGGGAAGTGAGGCAGTGAGGGAAGTGAGGGAAGTGAGGCAGTGAGGGAAGTGAGGCAGTGAGGGAAGTGAGGGAAGTGAGGGAGTGAGTGAGGGAGTGAGTGAGGGAAGTGAGGGAAGTGAGGGAAGTGAGGGAAGTGAGGGAAGTGAGGGAAGTGAGGGAAGTGAGGGAAGTGAGGGAGTGAGTGAGGGAAGTGAGGGAAGTGAGGGAAGTGAG
>JAUCBJ010003490.1:0-48563 GCA_032718475.1 Nemertoderma westbladi | reverse complement strand
AATTTGACGCTTTTTATGAGGATCTTGAAAAAATTTGTAAACTCCATGTTCCCAAAAAAATAGTCCCTCCTCGGAAAATACCAATCAAACCCTGGATGACAGACGCCATTTTGACCAGCTGTCTCAAAAAAAATAAACTCTACCGCAAGTACTTAAAGGACCCATCTGAATCTAACCGTCTTCTATTTACAACATATAGAAACAAACTAACAACAACACTGCGGGCTGCCGAAAAATCCTACTACACTAATCAATTCCAAATAAACTCTAAATCCATTAAAAAAACCTGGGTAATAATTAATTCTGCATTAAACAAATCTAAAAAACTGTCCATCCCAAAACAAATAACTACTCGCTGTGGAGACAAAATAAATACTACGAAGGACCCTACTGAAATAGCTAACATACTAAACGAACACTTCGCTACTATTGGACCTAAACTAGATAGTACAATACCGAAGTCTACGCGCTCTCCGCTGCGCCATATCTCTCGATCTAATATTCGCCCTAATTCATTTTCGCTAATAGAAACAACGCCCGTGGAGGTAGAATACTTACTTCTAAATATTAACTGCAAATCATCATCCAATGATCCATTCCCCTCCAAACTTCTTCAAATGGCAGCTAAATCTTTATCCATACACATCAGCAATTTAATAAACCTCTCCATCAGAAGAGGTTTTTTTCCTAATTCCCTTAAAATAGCCAAAGTTATTCCCTCATATAAAACCGAAAACCCTGCAGATCCTAATAATTACCGACCCATTTCTTTACTTCCCATACTCTCAAAATTATATGAACAAATTATTAACTCACAATTACTGTCTTATTTCTCACAATACTGCATTTTATCTGATTCGCAATTTGGTTTCCGGTCAAAAACATCCACTTCACACGCGCTCCTAACAGTAACAGAAAAAATTCATCAGGCATTAGATATTAAAAACACTACTTGCACAATATATATTGACCTAAAAAAGGCGTTTGACACCATCAACCATAAAATACTACTATCGAAGCTTGAGAGCTATGGCGTACGCGGAACTCCGCTACAACTAATCTCCAGCTTCCTATCAAATCGATTTCAGTTCGTCTCTGTAGATTCTAATTACTCCTCTCTTCTACCCTTATTATGTGGTCTACCACAGGGTGGCACTCTGTCACCATTTCTCTTTCTAATCTACATTAACGACTTACCTAACGCTACAACTCTACTAACTACCTTGTTTGCTGATGACACTACTCTCAGCCAATCAGCTCCAGACATAACCAACTTAGCCAACATCATTAATTCAGAATTATCGAAAGTTGCTGATTGGCTGATTGATAATCGTCTATCACTAAACTTAAACAAAACTGAAATGACTATATTCTCTAACACCTTAAACAATCCTTCTGATTTTCCTTCGATACTAATTAGCAACCAAATAATTAAAATAACAAATAGTTATAAATTCCTAGGCATATACGTTGATAGTAAGCTCAGCTGGAAACCTCACATTAACTATGTAATAAAGAAAGTCTCTAAATCTGCTGGTATTTTCTATAAGCTACGCTATATCTTCCCACTTCATATACTTCGCCAGCTTTACTTCACACTAATTCACCCCTATCTAACCTATGGTAGTATTCTATGGGGCAGTGCTCAAAGTACCCTCATCAATCCACTCTGCATAAAATTCAATAAAATAGTCCGTTGTATAACCTTTAATCCCTATAGATCCTCTGCTGCTCCAATCTACAAATCATTAAATATTCTTCCTCTAGACAGTCTATATAAACTGCAAGTAGGGCGTTTTATGTACGAAGTGAATTCTAATCGATCTCCTGCCCCGATTCTAGAATTATTCACAAAATCTGCTTCTATTCATAGCTATTCTACCCGATCGGCAGCCCGAGGTGACTACTATATTCAAACTGTAAGGCTCTCTTCATCTCAACGCTCTTTGAGCTTCCAGGGCCCTCAAATTTGGAATATCATCCCTTCGGACATTAGGTCTTCAAAAACAAAAACAATCTTTTCTAAAAAATTAAAACAATATCTGTTAGCCTCTATCTGATTAACTCTATTTTATTTTTATTTGTTTTTTTTTGAATTTTTTTTCCCTTATGAAATGCAATTATAATCCACAAAATTTTAAAATTTATCAATATTATATGTGTTAGTTTGCCTGCGTTGGTGCATGGACCTGACCCGTCGTGTGTTATCGATTGCTTGTGTGATGAGAATAAAAAACGTCAGCAAGTTCTAAATTGGTAAAATTCTGAATCTAGTATAAACTGAACCCTCACCCCCCCCCCCCCCCCCAAGTTACTCTCCCCCACCCCACAACACCCCCACACTCCACTATTTCCAGCATCTGGATACTAGCACTACTAGCTATGCTATTGCTATAGTATCCAGTGCAATGTTTTTTTCAATGTTAGTTATATCATTTACTTTATGTATGTGCTTTGTACATATTTTATGGAAATAATGGAAAGGAAATTAAAAATAAATAAATAAACAAACTCAACAACGAACTCAATGACGAACTCAATGATGAACTCAACGATGAACCTAGCTGCAAACTCGACGACGAACTCAGCTATGAACTTCATCATGGCTGATGGAATACGTAAAGAGCCGGATACTTTCGATGCGACAGGGGATGTTGATGCTTGGATAAAGTCGGTTTCTAGGATTGCCAAACTTCAAGGTTGGACTGATGACATTCTGGGAAAGATTGTGCTTGTTTACATGGTAGGTGCAGCAGCATGTGTGCTGGATGAACTCAGTGTAGATGAAATTTTTTAGAAATTTGTACTGATCTACGTGCAAAATTTGGGCCACAAGACACCATCTATTTGTATAATTGTTTGTTAGATCGAAGACAAGTAGTAGGGGAAGGCATGGGTGATTATGCTAGTGATTTACATAGGTTTGGGCAGCAGGCTTTCCCATCAATGGCTATCGAAGAAAGGGAAAAATTACTCCTACCGATTTTTTTTCGAGGAATATTTCAAGTTTTAGCACATAATATTCGTTTAACTGAACCAAAAAGTTCGGCGCGCAAAACACGAAGAACTGTATCTTCTCTAAGAGTCAAAGTTGGGTTCTAGTTGAATGGGCAATAAAACTGAAACATCCCAGCTAACAATATTGATTACCGAATAAATCGAACCGCTGCCGGTTTACTACAGCGTAATTACGATAGACACGTTTACTGGACAAGTAGAAGTATAATTAAAAAGGTATTGCATTGTTGCCCAGCTAAGTATGGAATAAACAAAATGTTCTAGAATATGGTACATTAAATTGAATATCAAATCAATGAGCTCGTTAGAGCTCCTATATTTTTCCATATTAGTATAACACAATGAGTGAATGTATTATCAGCTTACTGCACCAGTGAACGTTTATCTGTACAAATTTTATGTATTTTTTAGGGACAGGTAGGTGGTGCATTAATCAATAACAGTAGTTATTATCGTAAAAGGAGATGAATAAAGCAGTAGCGTAGCTAGTTTTGCTCCTTCATTTTCCTTTTCGATGAAGTTTGTTGTGAGATACAGAATAATCAATTGTTTGGTGACATCATCTCGTTGTGATATACAGAATAATCAATTGTTTGGTGACATCTCATGGCCGAAATTATATCCTGCGACTTGTTGCCCTTTCGGTACATAGAATTTTTATTTTTTTTCCAATAATTGGTCTAGCTGAAAATCTGAGTATTTTAGTTTATAAACGGGGTTGCTAAAAGAAATAATAATTTAATTATAATGTGACGAAGAAAATTATGATGAAAATTATGATGACGATATTTCACTATCAATGCCATAGCTATTATTTTGTATCATATGTATTTGCTATTGTTAATAATTTTTAATTTAGTAATTAAATTTAATTTTATAATTATAGGTTGTTCAATAATTAATACAGTTTGTAATAAATAGTTTTATTTTCTAGCCAGTGAGTGTTTTGATTTACTTGTTTTATGTTCTATTTTTAGTGAGTTCCAAATGATAGCTCCGCTGTATTTGAGTGAGTTTAGGGTAGACAATAATCTAGTTCGTTGAATGAAATAGTTTTTGGATGTAGTAGATCGGGTTGCGTAAATGTCAATGTGTGATGTTTACGTAAATAGCTCCGTGATAAATTGCTTTTTCTTATCATTATGAATATCCCACATTAGTTTTGCTACTTTTAGTTTATATAGACTTTCAATTGGCAAGATATTAAGGCATTTGTAGATCGGATTAGAATGTGCTTGGAAGTGATTAAAAGTTATTGCTTTTATTATTTTATTTATTTTTACACGGATTGGATTTATATATTTGTTGTATGTACTGCCCCATAGAACTATACTGTATAATAAGTAAGGGTGGATTAACGAATAGTATAACATTTTTAATATATTCAGAGGTGGGATGTGACGAATTTTATAAAATATTCAGCATGATTTTGAAATTTTATTTAAAACGTAAGCGCAATGGTTTTTCCATGTCAGTTTGTTATTGATCCAAATACCGAGAGAAAGCCGCCCCAATATTAGATTATTACAACAACATATCCATTGGGTAAGAAAGTGGAGGAGAGCCAGCCCGTCTCTTAATTTTTTACTTTATATTACGCGATCAATTTTCACTCATCTCGTCATGAACCCAACATGTATGTAACCTTTTGTTAAATTTGTTGGCTATGCGTTTGCGGTTGTTTGGGCGGAGTGTGGTAGGCCTACACTTTTCACACTTAAATATTTTGGTTGTGAAATGTTACAGGACATAGCGATCTGAGATATTTCATTTATATTTTATTATGAGAGGAAGAAGAACATACAACGTTATTTACTACTGTATGTAACAAAATAATTGTTTTCGGGTTTAACTTGGAAGCCTCCCCAAATAGTTGATATACAATTATATTTAAAATTATTTCCATGGTCATGGTCATTCACCCGTCTTTAGTTAGAAATTTGTTTGCATGAAAGACAGTTTAGTTTAGTTTTTACTGGTTTATTATCTCTTATCTGACTGGGGTAATAATAAAGGATAGGATAAATGGAAGCAAAGTGTGACAGTAACAAATATTTCCCCGTCACCCTAGCATGTCTTAAGTATATGATATATCAAAGGGGGAAGTTTGGATTCACTGCATAAATGCAGTTCACCAAACTTCCCCCGAATGCACACTGTAACTTCCCCCTTCCCCCAAATATCAACTGTTGAATTAATTTGAAGCGATATAATAAGTACAAAATTGTACGAGTTTTTAATTGTGTGGTCCAATTGTTATTTGATTTCTATTTATTATTTAAAGTGCATTTAATATCACACTGGTTTTTAGAATATTATACTATACAACCTTATGTTTTATTAATTTACCCAATCGAAGCCTCATAAGGGCCGGTTATTTGTACGCATATCCCCTAATGCGCTCAGTAAGGTTCAAACAACATATTAATATGAAAATAAAGTATCTGCAAAGAAAATAACCCAATACTATATAATTTGACCTTATTAAAAAATTTGCACTTTTGCACACTTATTTGTACAAATGCACTTTAGCAGATCGTAATGGTGGCTTTTATTTAACAAACTTATGTTTATCCTCTACCGATCTACGATAGTGTATGATCAAGTGTCAGTCGCTAAAAGTGTCAAAAATCCAATTTAATAAATCTGGATTTGCGATTTTGGACCATATATAGTAATATAGACTATGTAATATGGACTATATAATAGTGTTTGAAATATCGAAAAAATGTTCACTATTTAAGTGCATTTTGCACTAAGTGCACATAAGTCTTTTCCCAAGTTTTATCATATTTCACACACTACAATCTATCCTCTATCCAATGAAAAAAGTTTCAGATTAAACGGCCCTGTAGAACCGAAGTTATTTATGTTTAAAAATAGTCACTCGAAAATTTCAAATTCTCTTGGTCACATAGTCTAGTGGTTATCAATCACGTTAATGAAACCTAAGTTCGCGGGTTCGAAATCCAATATTGACCTGACCATTCTTAATTTTTTTGCAAAAAAAATTATTTATATTTTTTCACTAAAATCGCTCTAACTTCGGTTCTGGTGGTCCAAATTCAATAAAATTGGTATATTCTTTGCCGTAATTTTTTTCTTAATCTTTTGAGAAGGGGTTATTTTTGGCCCCAAAAAAATTAAAAAAAAGGGCCAAAATAACGCGATATTTTTCGACCCTTAAAATTCGTAATTTTAATTATATATGTTAAGATAAAAGATAGCGGAGTTAATTTGATACTTTTTACAGGTACTTTTGGCGCAATACGCTAAATTATAATGGAATAGCGATTTGTTAAAAAAAAAAATTTTTCGTCCCTTTTTATAAATATTATATTTCACACGATCGCCTGCCGCTCCAGTTTTATAATACCTCCGGCGCTGTGATTAACGCTGTTAGATAGATAATTTAACGCACTATAAGTCTGTGTAAACAAATCTCCCGTAAGTTAAGTAGTTTTCGAGGTAGACGATTTCCCGCGAAGCAAGTTTGAAGCGCGAAATTACAATTTTGGCCCTCATTTTTTTAATATCATCCTTGGAGCAAAACCGATAGCATATTTGAATTCCCCGTATGGATATTGACTGTATAGAATGTACCTTAACCAACTAAAGTTAAAAATAAAAAATTATTCGATAAAAACTACTTTACATATTCTGGCCCTTTTTGGCCCCTATTGCCGACATATTTTTTGTACCCCCATTCGATAGGAACGTAGCCCCAACGGTCTTTTACGAGTTTCATAAAAGAATTAGTGGATTCCTACCCGCGTTGTCGAATTAAACATTTCGGAAATAAGTTTTCCAAAAAAGACGGACAAAAACGTACAAATTTACAGGCCCTTTTTCCACCCGAAATTTTAATAAATATCTTACCCCCATTCGATACGAAGGTAGTACCACTCTTCCCCTTTCCAACCGCGTTACTTTCGTCCCCGTACGATTAATATTAGCCGAGTTATAGCGGATCCCGCAAAGTCATTTTGTCCGTTTTTTCAACTTTGACGGACATTTTCGGAAAAAAGGCGTGGTAATCTTTTTTAAAAAAAAAACGAATTCACTAATTAATCCCTTCTATCGTATCCCGGCGTCGGTTAAGCAATAACCTAGGGTTTTTTCGAGCCACTGTAGAGTGCCTTTCAAAAAAATTTTAAAATTGTCGAAAAAATGACGGTTTTTTGTCCGCCGTGTCCGTCGAAGGGTTAGATTTAATAATGTTAGAGTTGCTAATATCTTAGAATTCCGAGCCGCTCCCCTGGTGAGAAAATAAAAAAATTTGGTCAGTTCCTTCATCGAAAAGTCCCCCAGAATCCCAAGTTAACCTATATAGTTAGCGATGGCCTGCGGCTTTAGGAGCGGCCGCGGTATTCACCTCCCTCATAGCGGCCGCGGCGGTGTTGCGTCAAATGGAGAAATATTTATCCCACCTAGGAATTTAATTACAGTTGTGAAATTTATATTTGTATTATTTATCTTGATTGTATCTGTGGGGATGTTTGGTTTATTAGAAAAAAATAGGTATTCTGTTTTTTTTTTTATTTAGTGATAATTTGTCTTTTAGCCAGTAGGGTGTGTGTCATAAAAATGAAAGCATTCATTGGCAAATTCATTAGGAACTTTGCCAAAGGGTGAGGTTGGATGTCCATAGCACGTCGACAAAATTAAGTGGAACATGTGACGCCGGGACCAAAAAAATGTATGTCCAAAATTGGCCTGCTGCAAGTTAAAAATTAACGTTAAACCTTGATATATCCACTTCTACCGCCGCTGTGAGGTCATGGTTAGGTTTTTTGAAGCGCAATCGTCGATTTAGTTTAGTCGATTTGGTTATTTTAACCAAAACAACAAACTAACCCACAATGGAACAGGTTACCTACAGTTTTTTTTTAGAGTAATCAGATGTTATTTGTGTCGAATTTCCCCTGGAGATGGATGCATTTTTATTGCGTCCAGTTTCCCCCCTATCTGCCTATCTGATTTAGTCAAACCCGACCGCAGGCTGCAGGACAGCAGGATCCCAGCTGGCACCTGGTACCAGTGAAAGTCTACCAGTACCAGGCAGGCACCACAGTGTGTAGGTATAGGCTGATAGCAGGATAGGCCTACATAAACTTTAGGCCTGTCAGCCTGTAAGAGTCACAAGTACAAGTAATACTTTCAGTTTATTCTGTTATTGCTGTACCGGTAGGAAGCTTTACCTGATAGCGCTTTCAGTGTTTGGAACTGCAGGGTCAGCTTCATCTAAACGAGTAGCCTTTGTCTGTCCGTACAGTAGACTACAGTAGGAGTAGGCCTACAAGGTGCCACATTTGTTTCAGATTTAAACTAGTAACTACTCTTTTATGCAAGTACATGCAGCCATGGTGGGCACTAACTGCAGATGATACTAAATGTCTGAATGGTACTTCTACAAGACAGCAAGAATGCTTACATTTTATTGGGTTTATATTGTGGGGCGAGCCACGAAATCACGTTTAGTTGAATATAACCTGTTGTTTTACTGCTTGATTCTTGCAGCCTATCAGCACTCAGCAGTATGCTCTAGCTGCAATTGGAGGGAAATTTAAATGTTATTACAAGTCACCTATCAGATTCTGTTTTTTTTTATAAACAATAATATGTCGGCCCTACTATTGTTTTGTCTTTTACTGGTAATTCTGTTGCAAAATTTATAATATACCAATTTTATTTGTGATTTGCTCAAAAAGTTACTCTAATATGACTGCTACAGCTACACTACGAACATCCACTTCATATTTATATGGGCAGCCAGCTGATATACCAGTTGCCAACTCTAGGCAATGTTCTACGATATTGTCAATATGTCAAAGAAACTCACAAAATCGAAACATGTAAAAAGAAAGAACCAAGTAATTGGATAATGGCGGAATTGGTAGCTACCAAGATTGAATCTGTCTATGAAAGAGCTACAGTCCCCACAATGTCCTACAAAGGAATAATAAAAAAAGTTTTGAAAGAGTGGGATGATTTTTGGAGAAACATACAGACAGTGGAACCGGCTAGGCGATCTAAAGATTTTTATTTGACTCGAGTTGACAAGGAGCAGTTTGTAAAGCTATTTGATGTTATTCTTGATAATGAAATACCTAAAGATGAACTTCAGTTTGTAGTTGACCAGCGTGGGTTGCGTAAAATGCGCTTAGGGAAAGTTGATACCCAAGCATTACATAAATCTTTGAAGAAACAACAGCGTGAAGCTGGAAAAGAAAAGCTGATTCAGCGTGAAAAGCTAAGGGTCAAAGATCTAACAGCAGAATGTGAAATCTTGGCTGTTGTTATACCTTCAACAAGATACTCTTCTGAGCCATCTACATCATCGAAAAACTCAAACATTTCGGAATTATGTAGACTTACCAAGTGTAGCTCAAGAAGCAGATCGATATGGGACTTCTAATCGTGTAGTTGCGGCTATAGCAACAGCTGCAATTAAAGACACTACTAAAGAATTTTCAAGCATTGATGTAATCGATCACAAAAAAGTTTATAGGCCCGCAAGAAGTTAAGGCTAGAACTCGATAGGAAAAGGTCTCCTGAGCCACTGTTAGGAATATACTTTGATGGCCGCAAGGAATCTACATTGGCCAGGGACACAAGTGGTAATGTTAAGTCCATAACTGAAGAACATGTTGTTTTGCTACAAGAGCCAGGAGGCAAGTTTATTGGGCACGTATCCCCTAAAAATGGTCAATCTAAGGAAATCATCTGTGCACTTAATTCCTACATCTCGGAAAATGATTTAAATGTTTCCAAATTGAAAGTAATTGGATGTGATGGTACTAATGTAAATGTAGGCAAACATATTGGTGTCATCCGCAGGCTTGAGGAACAGCTCAATTTCCCACTGCAATGGGCAATATGTATGTTGCATCTAAATGAATTACCCCTTCGCCATCTATTCATTAAGATTGATGGCCCCACAACTGGGCCAAATGCTTTCAAAGGACCAATTGGAAAGGAGCTTAACTTTTGCAAGCAACCTATTGGAACATTGCCTTTAGCAAAATTTGTTTCCATAACCTCCGATAACTTTGACAAATTGAGCAATGAAGTGGTTTCTGATTCAAGCACTGATAAAAAATATTTACAAATGATTGTTGCAGCAATAATTGAAGGAGGGTGCTCAGAGCATCTTGCTAAGCTGGAACCTGGGAAAATGTCACATTCTCGTTGGTTGACAACTGCAAACAGGTTATGTAAGCTCTTCTAACCCAACAAATGAGCTATCAATACTGGTTACGTACATTGTTCGAGTATATGCTCCTATGTGGTTTCTTATAAAAAGGAATAATCTTCTTCAAGGTGGTCCCAGTAACTTATTTCATCTGATTCGTTGGTCTCGTTAACTGGATGAAGAATATCGAGACATTGTCAACTCTGTAATACAGCATAATGGATTTTTTGCCCATCTTGAAAATATATTACTTGCTATGATCAAGGATAAAAACAAGCATATTTGTGAGCTATCTGTTCGTCGAGTGATTAAAGCCAGGGACTCTAAAAGAGTTAATTCGGTTTATCATACAGTTTTGCATAAGGACATTAAAAAAAAACCCTAAACTTGGAGCTAAGAAGTTGCTAAACCTAAGAAAACAACATAAACCTAAGTCAAACAGTAATGTGAGAAAATTTATTGTCCCTCAAATTAACTTTCAGGCCACAAACTATTACGAACTTTTAGATTGGACTCGAAGTGACTTAAAACTTACACCTCCACCAATTCTGAAAGAAATTTCAAATAACGACCTCAACAAATTTGTAGATTTAACGGCAGGCATTCATTTTAACTACCAATGTTATACTCAGAAAGTTGAGCGGATGATTCGAGTTGTAACTCAGGTTTCCCGAGAAGTTGTTGAAGCACATTCTCGAAATATCTTAATCCACTCACGTTTATCTGGCCGAGCGCAGCGACCTAGCTTCAACTCAAAAAAGGACTTTGTACTTTAGTCAGTGAATAGTTATAAAAGTGTGAATTGCCCTATTATTATAGTTTTGGTTATAGTTATGGTATATAGTTAATTTACTAATGATGTAACTAAATGGTTTGATAAATTTTTGCAATTATGTGTCAAAAAATGTTGTTATTAAAAAATAACTTTAGTAATAATGTCGCAGCTATGATTTTGACACTTGCTACCCCAACTAAATCGACTATTGCGTTTCATATAAGCCCAACCATGATCTCCCAGAGGTGGTAGAAGTGGGGATATCAAGGTTTAACGTTAATTTTTCACATGCGACAGGCCATTTTTGGACATAAATTTTTTTGGTCCCGGGGTCACATGTTCCACTTATTATTTTTAGTTAAAATTTTGTCGACGTGCTATGGACATCCAACCTCAACCTTTGGCAAAGTTCCTAATGAATTTGCCAACTTTTCATTTTTATGACACACCCTATTAGCCAGTCGTAAAGCCTTTGTAGTTCGTCATTGACAGTAGCAATTAACGTATTTGTATTACGGTGTGTGTATAGGAGGTTTGTATCATCAGCGAACAGTGTTGTAATGAGAGAGGTACAGTTTGGTAGATCATTATGTAAAGTAGGAAAAGGACTGCTTAGAATTGCCCCTTGGGGGGGGGGGGGGGGGGGGGGGTGGTACCGCAGATAGGGGTTAGCGAATCCGAGCATATATTATTATTTAGTACGACTGTGTGTGTTCTGTCTGTGAGAAAGCTTGTTAAGAGTTTGTGTGGAAGACCTCGTATTCCATAACAGTCTATTTTTTTAGAAGTATGTCGTGGTTTAGTGTTTCAAAAGCCTTCTTCAAGTCTACTACTACTACTACTACTACTAGGATCGGCATGCTGCATTGCAGCTTATCGACAAAAATTGCACCACCACAACTCCCTATCACCCATGACATTTGCTAGATCATCCGCATCTTCAAGGCCAGTGTCCTTTAAGATGCATCTCAAGAAAGTCATGGGCTGTCAACCATGCTTATTCAATCCATGAGGCTGCCAAAGTACAAGATTATGCACTGGCTGGTCCTCACGGCGAAAGCAATGTCCTGCAAAGCGGAGGCGATTTTGTTCTAGTGTCAAGCTTGGGGGAACCAGTGAGACACCTCCAATGTTATATAGTAGGGGTGGTCATTTAAATTTTTTTATGAAATTGATGTTTTCTCAATTTGGGAAATTGATAATAATTAAAGTATTAATATATCGGAATAATTAAATAACCATGTGTTTACTGTATATGCTCGGGTGTAGAGTTTGTAACTACTTTGTAAAAAATGTAAACATTAACTCAAAACAACATTAATAGTTTAAGGTGAAATAAAGTAAAGATAACAATGAATTATGGTTACAGTGAATGTATAAATTAAAGGGGAGTTAGGGAGAGGGGTACATCTCCCTGTCCAAATCCCTGACTCCCGCCCCATCCCCGAACCCCAGACCCCTCCAGGGCCTCCTTCCACCGCGGAGGCACAGAGAGTTTGCCCTTAATAAGGCGAACTGCAGTCGCCTTCTCACAGCCCCAGGACTGCTCCCAACCCCCGCTGCCTCATCCCCGCCCTCCTCACCACCAGTGCGTCCGCGAGGTGGCGGATGAATTTCTCTTGCCCTTGGCGCCCCAGAACCAATTTGGGAAATTGGTACAGTATAAAAATAAATATAAAAGTATTAAAGTAAAATTTTTAAAAATTATGTTTGAGCCCCCCACCAAAGCACTGAAGTTTTCCAGTTTAGCGCCCGAGACCATTTCTATGCCAAATTAATTGAAAACAAAAACATTGCAATTACAACTGTTCTCATGTACAAATTTCAAGTTTGAAGGTTGGTTGACAATATTCTAAACAGCTTTCCTAAAAATTCTTAGTTTAGCACACCCTACCAACACTGGAAAGAAACCAAAATTTCACAATTTATTGTGAAATGAGGCAATATTATTATATATTGGATATTAACCATAATACTGTACAGTACATGTATCCGAACGTAGAACTATAGGCCAACCCACTTGCCTGCCTTTCAGCCTATAACTTGTTACCGTTATCTCCAAACCTGTGCCTGTGGTACATAGACATAGTTTACAGTACTGGTAAGTCTACCTACATTTTTTGACAATTTCATGAAGGTGGGAAATTCAAACGTATTGATATTCATTCAGTCCAAGCAGATCACAGTTATACGAATTATCAATGTTACCGGTACTACTTACCATACCACCAGATTATTATTTTACAAAATGTTACGTTCTCAAACACCTGTCCAAAAAAAGCACGATATTTTTGGGTATCCTAAAGAACTTAGTAGTTCAGTTCTGCCTACATTAATGGATTGCATGCGCCACTTACTGTTCCTGCGTGATGCAAAATCAGGCTCTCACAATACAAATATAGACTGCCACAGATGTGCTCAAACTGTGATCGAGATTTGGAATAAAGCCAGCATTCCCACTGTATCTTCATCGACAACGTTGGCACGGGAGCTCCGAAAGATTTATGATAAAAGTGCAAACTTCGTTAGAATCCCGAAGAATCGCCGTGACTCACCAGCCATTAAGCTCCGAATTGTGCAGTATCAAACTGAACTAAACAAATGTTTCGACATTTGTAAATGTAAATGTCGACCGATAACTGAATGTGTCTGCAAACTTTCAAGTAAGGTTCCTGCAATTGAAAGGGCCTTTTTGCAAGATCAGCACGGTCCGCAGCTGATGAAAATTTCGGAACGAATAGATGTGAAAACAACTAAAGCTAATGTCCGAAAAAAGACTCGAAATACAATCACATCGATGGAGGAAGCATCTACTAGTACTGGGATTCGAGCTTCCGATTATATTCCAATCGAATATAGTAGCTCTAGTGATTTACAAAATTCCGAAAGTGATGATGCTGACTTTTTAATAACATCAAAATGTCCCCATAAACGCATTCGTGTCGAGAATGTTGCCAAAATGGCTGATAGATTTGAAGTAAGTGATGCAGCTGCTTCCGCTATTTGCTCGGCTACATTACACGACATTAGATAGATCAAAAATTCGCAGAGAAAAAGATAAATTACGCAGCAAAATATGCGATGCAAAAACTACATCTGAGCCAATAAGTATATATTTTGATGGTAAAAAAGACATGACGCTTGTTAGTTCTGGTATTTTGGCTAAAGAAGAACACTATACACTTCTTGAAGAACCGAATTCCATGTACATTGGTCATGTTTCCCCAAAGTCTGGAAGTGGAGAGGACATTACTGTGGCTATTGTCGAATACTTTCAATTAAATGGATTATCAATGAACAAACTTAGTGTTGGTAGGTATTTTGTAATATTAATAAATAAATAGTATTAGTAAATAAATTCTAAAATAATAAATAACTAATATAAAATAATAACATAGTAAAATATTATATATTACTACATATTTTAATTAAACAATATTTATTTTGCAGCCGGTTGTGATAGCACAAATGTAAATACAGGCAAAAATAATGGAGTTTTGGCACATTTGGAGCGTCACTTACAAAGACCATTGATTCATGCTGTGTGCTTAATTCACATTAATGAATTACCTCTACATCATCTTATATCTGAGTTGGATGGACCTACAACGGGAACGAATTCGTTTTCAGGGTCCATTGGGAAAGCTTTATCCGACTGTCATAAATTACCAATTATTGAATTTGCTGTGATTGCGAACACTGATATCAATAGATATTTCCAGCAAGTTCTCAACTGATCAACTGTACCTTTTAAAGGTATGTCAGGCAATTATGACTGGAAATTTTGATGCGAAGTTGGCTGCCGCCACCCCTGGTAAAATTTCACATTCACATTGGCTAACCACAGATTCCCGGATCCTTCGGCTCTATGCCACGGAGCGGGAGCCATCTGAAAACTTAAGACGTCTCAGTTTGTACATAATTAAAGTGTACGCCCCAATGGGGTTTGTCATCCGTCAAAACTGGAGAATCCATTGTGGTTCGCACAACTTTCTGAGAATGCTACATTACACAAATGAAGTCCTGAATGCGAAAGAGAAAGAAATTGTATATCCTGTTTTGCGCAATGGGTCATACTTTGCACATATTGAAAATGTGTTGGTAGCCATGGTAGCTGATAGTAACATATCCACCCGTATGAAAGCATTTGACATTATCCGCACCATTCGCATTAGTAGTCTAGTTGACCAGGACAGCACTACTAGAGTTTTTAATAAACCGAGTATAACCTGCACTGAAACATCATTGGATGATCTCATTAAAGCCAATAAGTCTATTTATCAACCTCCATTATTGGCGCATATCCCACTTTATAAACTGAAAGAAGATTTAGAAGCAGGTCCATTGATTTGGGAACTACCCTGCCACTCTCAAAATGTTGAAAGAATGGTTCAAATTGTCAGTAAAGCTTCACTGAGAGTTAGTGGATTAAAGAATCGAGACGGGTTGATTTGCACCCAGCTTTTAAGTCGTGGTGAAATGCCATCTTATAAGTCAAAGAAAGATTTTAATTTAAAACTCAAATTGAAGTAATTAATTTTATAATAGGTAATAATAAGCCAGATAATTTTATAATATTGATGATACGTGATTCAGATTTATATACCAGTATGTATATATTATTGTTCCCTAGTCTATATCAAATATAAATATTACACCGCAGGTGGTTTATCTACCAACAATTGTTCAATTTGATAGCAACGAAAGTTATGTTGAAAATATGCTAAATGTGAAAATTTTGCTTTTTTACAAGCAATTGTGGGGTGGGGTAAACTAAAAATTTTCAAGAAAGATGTTTAGAACCTTGTCACCCAACCTTCAAACTTGAAATTTGTACATGAGAACAGTAGCAATTGCAATGTTTTTGTTTTCAATTAATTTGGCATAGAAATGGTCTCGGGCGCTAAACTGGAAAACTTCAGTGCTTTGGTGGGGGGCTCAAACATAATTTTTGAAAATTTTACTTTAATACTTTGATATTTATTTTTATACTGTACCAATTTCCCAAATTGAGAAAACATCAATTTCCAAAAAAAAATTTAAATGACCACCCCTATTATATAGTGTCTGGTTGGAGATGTGTGCATTGTACTTGACACAATGAACCCGGCGTAGCATTCTTGTGAATGTGCCATCCAGAGATTTGGTGTCCAAGTCGAGTCGATAGAGATTAAACAGCCTGAGTCCTGTGCGTCTAGAGTTTCTCGTAGTCGTTCTGTCACTGTTGGTATAGCATCTGTAGTTGTTGATTTTTTCCTAAAGCCCTATTGTGCATCTGTAAGTATAGAATATTTGTCTATGTAACTAAGGAGTTGGGTGTTTATTGTCCGTTCGTAGAGTTTGCTGAATAAAGGTAGTAAGGATATTGGTCGGTAGTTATTTCTGTCAGTGGTGTTGCCTGCTTTATATACTGGTGTGATTTTTTTTTTTTTTTAGAATTGTGGAGAAAGAAACGGTTTTGTATGGATATATTAATTCGTTTGGTTAAATGTGGAGCTAGATCATATGCTACAATTTTTATTAAGTTGTTGTTAAAGTCTAGTAGATAGTAAATTACTTCAATATTAGTGGTTTCTGATAGGTGGAATGAATTAGATTTACGGTGGTTTATAAATCTTGTGGGGTTTCTATTTGTGTTGGGGATAGTTTCTGCTAGTTGGGGGCCTGTGTTTGCAAAGTGCCCATTGGATGTGTTGGTGATAGATTTTGGATCCGTTATTGCTTTTGTCTGACCCGTTGGAGTTGTCATTAATATTTTTTTGGGGTGTTTATGTTTCTTGATCTATTTAGTACACTATTTATGGTCTGCCAAGTTTTTTTGGTATTATGTTTATTTTTTTCAAATTCAGTTTTGAAGTATTTTTTGTGCAGTTCGAAGTGTTTTTCTGAGGATATTCCTATATTTTTTATAATGTTGCTCTTTTTCCAGAGTTGGGTGGGATATAAGTGACCTATTTTTTATTATAGTTGATTGAACCAGTGATGGGGTCATCCACTTTTTTTGGGATTTCATGTCGCTTTAATAATTTTTTCTGAAGATGTTTTTTAGCAATGTTCTCAAGATTGTTACAAAAAGGTTTTAAATTTTTTATTCGCTGTAATTGTGTTGTTGTTGTATGTCTAGTTTTTATTATTGCGTATGTCTGATATATAATTTGCTTGTTTGAAGTTTGAATAGTCGTATATGAATTTTTCTTGTTGTGGTGCGAAAAAATATGAGTACTTATGTATGACAACGAATGTAGCTAAGTGGTCAGTAGTACCAAGTTGTCCAGTGAAAACGCCAGAGGTAAGTATTTTATTTGAAATGTTTGTAGATATGTGGTCTATTATAGTCTTAGAGTGTGGTGTAATTCTAGTAGGTTTGTTGATTAGTTGTTCAAGTCCATTAGAGTCTGTTTGTAAGTAATTATTGGCCGGGTTTGATCGTTTTAGTAGGTCAATGTTAAAATTGCCAGTGAGTATTATGTCTGTGTCCTGTTAATTAACTGTGGCTAATAGTGTATTTAAGTTTTCAATAAAGTCGTTAATGTTGCATGTATCTGGTCTGTAGAAAGTGCCAAGGAGAAGTAGTTTATTTGTTTGGGAGGTGTTCAGTGTTCTAGAAATAGTTGCAAATGTGGATTCATAGTTGGGTATTGTCAAGTCTTTCTGTTCTGTAATATTTATACCTTTTTTTGCGTATATCGCGGTACCGCCTCTGTTTTTCTTACCAATTTGCCGCTTGGTTATTAGTGGTTGTGAGTATCCGTCTATCTGTATGAAATTTACGTCTGTGTCATCAGTTAAAAAGGTTTCTGTGAAAGTTAATAGGTCGAATGATTGCGTTAGCGAAGATAAGTAATCGGATATTGAATTTAAGTTAAGTTTTAGGCTATGAAAGTTTACATGAAAGATTGATAGGGTGTTATTTTCAACAAATGTCTTATTAAATTTATTTTCATCATAGTAGTGGCAGTTAGATTTGTTGGAAGTTATATTTATATCTGAGTCAATATTATTACAGTTATTGTTTAAATCATTATAATTTTCAGGCATTAAAATATCATCATCATCATCGTCATCACTAATTTTAGAAAATATATCCGAATCGTTATTATGTGTTTTATAGTAATTATGTGTTTCAAAAGAAATGTCATCACAAGTGCCACATTGGGTGCCACATTGAGTGCCACACTTACATATAATACATGTTATTATTTTTTCAGTCTCACGGAATTGGTCAAAACAGAAGTCGCAAGATGAGATGTCTGGGACATGAGATGGCATCAAAGGTTAAATTATTTTAGATCAAATCTGGAAGGGCAAATAAGTGTTCGTTACAGTTAAATATTTTGTACCACTAGTAGTGAGGTGCACCGGTAACAAACTCTAGCAGTGAGACCCACGATAAACTAGTTATTATTTAATTAGATTACGGTAGCACATTTAGATAGGAGTTTTATTAATTTACCCATTCAACATATGGTATACTGTAGGCCTAGACAAAATAATGATAAAAATTAATATTAACTGAAACCAAACAATCTCAATGATAACTTTAGGTTTTATTAATGCTTATTGATTATATTATGCATAATATATCTACCTATATCTATGTATGTATCTATTACTAGGTAAATCTCTCAGTAAATCTCAAGACTTCTGATTGCATGTATAAGTCTTCTATGTAAAAAAAAACGAAACAGCATCATAGAGAAAAAAGAAAATCTAAAAAAATAGAAGTTATTTATCGTAATATAAACACAATTCAATAAACCGATTTGAAGCTTTTATAGACAATAAAAGAAAAGTAATACAGATCTATACATATAGTATATGATAGGATGTATAGACTGGGTTGGTAGCTCAATTTATACTCTTACAGTATTATTAGTATCGTACATTATTGTTCCATACAGTTGAACGTTTCTAGTTATTAGTTAGATCATGGTAGTATATAGGAGTTCCCAACCCTATTAAACCCGGGGGGGGGGTCAATATGACCCCCCCCCCCCGTGGTTTTTTTATTATAATTCCGAAACATACGCAGTTGGGAATCTGAAATTTTATGACTTTTCCTAAAAATCTATTGTCTTCATGGTAGTGAAAACCGTTTTCAAAAATATTCGGTACTTTTCGAGTTATAGCACCATTTTTAAACCCTACTTTTGGCACTTTTTTTGAGACGTTTTTTGAAAATTACATTTCATTAAATATGAATTGTAACATCTCTATTTTTGATTTACACCGGTTTTTTGGTCTTAGAAATTGGATGGAATTCATATAAATTGATTTAGAAATTTCAAACTTGTTTTTTTCGATGGGTGCCAAATTTTGGTGCCAGCACCAAATTTTGAAATAAGTCAATTTTGTAAATTGATTGTTTGAAACTTGTTTTTTACGCAATTGGGGTTTTTTGAGGTTCTGGATTCGATGAAATATATACGAGTTGAACCAAGCGTATCAAACTTGTATTTTTCGGTGCTGTGTGCTAATTTTGGTGCTAGCACGAAATTTTGAAAATCCATTCAATATATAAAATTGCTTGTGACAATTTATTTCTTGCGTTTTAGAGGTTTATGGCTGTTCTGAATTCAATGGAAAATATAATTATCGAACTAGACATCTCAAACTTGTATTTTTCGGATGTGGGTGCAAAATGTGGTGCTAGCACCAAATTTTGAAAACCATCAAATATATCAATTGATTGTGTCACCTTGTTTCTTGCGTTATACGGGTTTGTGATGGTTCTGAATTCAATGGAATCAGTAAAAATTTCATAAGAGTTCTCAAACTTGTATTTTTCGCCGGTGGGTGAAAATTGTTGTGCCAGCACCAAATTTTGAAAAATATGCAAATTGATAAGTAGATAGTATCACCTTGTTTCTTGCGTTATACGGGTTTATGAGGGTCCTGAATCCGATGGAATCAATAAAAACAGCACTGGACATCGCAAACTTGTACTTTTTGGTGATGGGTACGAAATTTGGTGCTAGCACCAAAATTTGCTAAATTACGCCGAAAAATACAAGTAGCAATGATCTGGCATATTAGAAATGTATTCCATTAGAATCAGCGCCCTCGAAAACCTGAAAATGTGAATTTATAGCATCGTATAAGTGAATTCAAAATTTTGTGTTCTAACTGAAAAGTGCTGGTTACTTGTTTTTTTCATTTCTTTCCTACGCAGAGAGGACTAAACAGCCATTTATAGTAATCATATCATTTTTAAATATTTTCCAATGTATTTTGCACCCCAAAAAACCTGTATTGAAAAATAATTAGCCGAAAATGTAACTTTCAAATTTTGTGAAAATTGTGCACTACTTGTAATTTTGGTGCTGCAATAGAACCACCCCAGTACATTTTTTCGAAAATTTTTTTTTTCGGTCGGATCCAGACAAGTGATACCTACGTACAAACAAAAAATCAGACGTTTTCGTAAATATTTGTAGATTTTAGAGGGGGGGGGTCAATATGACCCCCTCCCGGTATTTGTACAACATTTTATAGCCCGGTACTAATAGGGTTAATTAATATAGAATACTTTAGACAAAATAATGATAAAATTAATATAGATCGAATTTTATATGGAAAACCAAATAACCTCAGAATTACCTTTAGGCTTTAATAATATAAGTAAATCTCAAAACTTCTGGTTGCCCGATAAATATTCTACAAAAGCATAGAGCAAAAATAATACACAGTTATGTTATAAACAATACAATACAATACCATGATTATAAGCTTTCATAAACAATAAAAAAAAGTAATACAGATATGTGAAAATCCATATATAATGTTTATATCTTACATACCGACTTACTTTTTATACATATAATATGATAGGATATATAGACAAAATACTATTGGGTTCTGGGTTGGTAGTTCAATTTATACTCTTACAGTATTATCAGTAACGGATACCCATATCCGAGGGAAGACGTTGTACTATACAGTTGATGTATTCCACTGGGCCCTATACTCCATTACAATATTTGTTAAGATCATCTATAGCGGATATGCGTTATATGGAATAAAGGGGAAGCAAATACATGCAACATTCGAATGCCCATATCTCAGCTATTTCCCAACCAAATTCAAATATTTTTACATTATTTGGAATCCTTGCATGGGCAGCTTTCTATTGGTACCATCGATTCACTATAAGGTTGAAGAATGATTGCACTGTGACCTGTGAAATATCGCCGGAGACACCTTTTTCAAACGCTTGTAGCTAAAGAATGAAAGCGAAAATAAGAATTTTGGCTCACCCAGCAAGGAGAAGGGAGATGAAACTAACTCTCTTACAAATTTCATGCAATCTCATTAAGATTTGTAGAAAAATTGTGGGGGGGGGGGGCAGGTACCTGAATAACAACACTATATTCTAGGACATGGTGTATAGTAATGAGAACCGCAGATGCTATAATTGTGTAAGGCCCCCCTCACATGGAGCAACTTGTTTCTGCAACTTGTTTCTGAAACTTGTTGCTGAACCCCCTCACATACAGAAATAAGTTGGGGAAACAAGTAGCAGAAACTTGTTTCCGAAACTTGTTTCTGCAACTTGTTGCTGGACCTCAGGCCCTCCTCACACGGAGCAATAAAAGGGGTACTACAAAATTTCTTTTGTAATTTTAAGATCACTAGCTACCTTTAAAAAGACCACCGGTAGCTACCATAATAAAACAATAATAGCTAACCTTTCTCAGAAGGTGAAAAAAATTTATTTTCTCGAACAAAAAACCATCTTGATAATATCTATTAATATGGTCCAAAATATTATTTTGTAATTTTAAGATCACTAGCTACCTTTAAAAACACTAGCTACCTTAATAAAAAAATAATAGGTAACCTCTCTCAGAAGGTGAAATTTATGTTCTAGAATGAAAAACATCAAGATAATATCCAATAACATGGTAAAAAAGTTGATCAAAAATTAGGTAACAAAAATTTGGTTTTGTAATTTTAAAAACAGTAGCTACCTAAAAGAAATCACTAGCTACCATAAAAAAAAACAATAGCTAACGTCTAACAGAAGATGACATTAATGTTCTAAAACAAAAAACCTCAAGATTGACCTCAAGCCATTAACATTGTCAAATAAATGGTCAAAAAGTGGGTACCCATAACATAGTAGTGCCGAAAATTCCATGTGATTGTAAAAATATAATAAAATGGCCAACATCTCTCTGTATTTCGTAGCTTGCATAAATTTTGATTCCCCTGTACAATTTATGCATTATATATTTTAAACAAACACTCAGTATCAACTACAGGTCTATGTCTCGAATAGACCATCAACGTCGTCATGTTGCGGCATCCATTGTGGTTTTCAACCACTACCAAAGGGAGAAGAGATGGCACTGGGTTCGCTCATGGATCCAGGGACATCAAACTTTGGGAGCTCACGGAGCTCTCATGAGAGAACTAGCCATAAAAGATCCACAGCAGTTACGTTCATTTCTGAGAATGACTGCTGAAGTTCAAGAGAGTTACTCATTGTTGGATCTAAGATTTCAAAGCGAGATACAGTGAATCAAGGATACAATGATGAGAGACGCAATCTCGGCAAAGGAGAGTTTGACATTAACAATTCGTTTCTTGGTTTCAGGTAAGTGCAATAATTTATTTTATTTGTTGTAAGTCACTTTTCTGGTCTATTTTTGAATGGCCTCAAAATACAGCTTATTAGGCCGAGTATATATAGTAAATAACTTATTACAGCATAACATAATTAGGACAGGTACCGGTGAATGGGCGTCCCCAATTATTCTGGTTCTGAAAGCCGTGTGGTGGTTAACGGTTTGCAGTACATTTCCGTGTTTTAAATTTAGTTTCAGTTCCGCAGTTTTGGCCTATCCCACGCATTGACGAAATGGTTGCTGAGGTAGGGGCCGCAAAACCTAAGTATTTTACTGCTTTCGACTTCCGCTCCATGTTTTGGCAGGTAGGCCTCGTGGATGAGGACCAAATTAAAACAGGTTTCACCATACACAATGGTAATTATCACTTTACTAGAATGCCATACGGTTCGCAAGGTTGTGCATCTACATGTCCACCCTTGATGCAACTGCGGATCCCAGTAGAACCCAAACAATGGTTGATTACCCGCAACCAATAAATGGAAGTAGCTGCATAGTTTCTTAGGGTTGTGTGGGTTCTATAGAAAGTTTATACTCACTACACAGTGATGCTAGGGGGGCGGACTATCTCACATGTGTAAAGTACACTTTATAAGTGTTGACCCGACAGATTTCAGATTCCCTTTTTGAAAATATGATTTCCATTACAAATTATTTTTTGTCAATCCATATCAATATAAAGTATGTTAATGAAGGTTATTTATTTACACCAATAATAAAAATTAATTAACTTACCTAAGCCACTAACAGAAGATACATGGATTGTAATAGATATTAATGCAAATAAACAGGGCGCATAATACATTTTCATCTCCAGTTCTATTTATTGCTGCTAATAAATATCTAATTATTATTACAATAATATTCTAGTGATACCAAAACGTCCAATATTGTTTAAAACAATTACACCACACAGCTTGTACTAAATAAATAAGAGTTGTGCGGGATTGTGTAGTGTAATGAGAACCAATTAGCAACATAATGAGAACCAATGTTGATCAATGATAATTGATTTTGTCTTTAAAGACAGAAAGCTGCCTTAAGCTTAAGTCAGCAAGTCTGAATGCCACATTCCCATTCATCAGGAAGTCAATATTATTAATCAATTTGTATTTGAAATAATATTTAGCCATTAAATCAAGCAATTAATTTATGGAAAAATGGGTGGATATGTATATTTCACTGAAATGGTCTTTATTCTACCGTATTGAGGGTAGGGTCTCAGGGTCCTGGGACCCTACCGTGGGTCCCAGGTAGGACTTACACTAACTTAACCTCTTTATTCTACCGTATTGAGGGTAGGGTCTCAGGGTCCTGGGACCCTACCGTGGCTATTTCAAACTTACACTAACTTAACCTCTTTATTCTACCGTATTGAGGGTAGGGTCTCAGGGTCCTGGGACCCTACCGTGGCTGTTTCAAACTTACACTAACTTAACCTCTTTATTCTACCGTATTGAGGGTAGGGTCTCAGGGTCCTGGGACCCTACCGTGGGTCCCAGGTAGGACTTACACTAACTTAACCTCTTTATTCTACCGTATTGAGGGTAGGGTCTCAGGGTCCTGGGACCCTACCGTGGGTCCCAGGTAGGACTTACACTAACTTAACCTCTTTATTCTACCGTATTGAGGGTAGGGTCTCAGGGTCCTGGGACCCTACCGTGGGTCCCAGGTAGGACTTACACTAACTTAACCTCTTTATTCTACCGTATTGAGGGTAGGGTCTCAGGGTCCTGGGACCCTACCGTGGGTCCCAGGTAGGACTTACACTAACTTAACCTCTTTATTCTACCGTATTGAGGGTAGGGTCTCAGGGTCCTGGGACCCTACCGTGGGTCCCAGGTAGGACTTACACTAACTTAACCTCTATTCTACCTATTAGTAGGGTCTCAGGGTCCTGGGACCCTACCGTGGCTCCAGGTCAGGACTTACACTAACTTAACCTCTTTATTCTACCGTATTGAGGGTAGGGTCTCAGGGTCCTGGGACCCTACCGTGGGTCCCAGGTAGGACTTACACTAACTTAACCTCTTTATTCTACCGTATTGAGGGTAGGGTCTCAGGGTCCTGGGACCCTACCCTGGGTCCCAGGTAGGACTTACACTAACTTAACCTCTTTATTCTACCGTATTGAGGGTAGGGTCTCAGGGTCCTGGGACCCTACCGTGGGTCCCAGGTAGGACTTACACTAACTTAACCTCTTTATTCTACCGTATTGAGGGTAGGGTCTCAGGGTCCTGGGACCCTACCGTGGGTCCCAGGTAGGACTTACACTAACTTAACCTCTGTCAGCATTTCTCGACTAGTTTCGTTAATTTGATTAACTACTCGGTATGCGGTATGACACAAAAGTAAATAACTTTTTTTTATCTAAAAATCCAATTTTTCTCATTAAAATTTTTAGCAAACAGTGCAAGAAAATAGGCCCTCTGTTTTGACTCACTATTGTTACTTTCAATCACAAAATTATTTACAGAATGTTTTTCTCACTAATTTAGTGATAGAGTGCGAAATTTCAACTCTTTCGGCAGAGCACACGATTTCATCTTTGATTTTGTTTACTGGTTTCGAGACCAGACCGCAGCAATAATTATTTTGCAGCAGTAAAATTGTATTCGATAAAAATTTATTCTGATATATGTTTTTAATGATCCGCAGAGTAACGCATTTCATACTGCGGACCCGATGGACCGGCTGTATAGATGATATTAGAATATCGGACAACTGGCCACGATGATGGACCGGCTTTATAGATGATATTAGAATATCGGACAACTGGCCACGATGATGGACCGGCTGTATAGATGATATTAGAATATCGGACAACTGGCCACGATGATGGACCGGCTGTATAGATGATATTAGAATATCGGACAACTGGCCACGATGATGGACCGGCTGCATAGATGATATTAGAATATCGGACAACTGGCCACGATGATGGACCGGCTGTATAGATGATATTAGAATATCGGACAACTGGCCACGATGATGGACCAGCTGCATAGATGATATTAGAATATCGGACAACTGGCCACGATGATGGACCGGCTGCATAGATGATATTAGAATATCGGACAACTGGCCACGATGATGGACCGGCTTTATAGATGATATTAGAATATCGGACAACTGGCCACGATGATGGACCGGCTGTATAGATGATATTAGAATATCGGACAACTGGCCACGATGATGGACCGGCTGTATAGATGATATTAGAATATCGGACAACTGGCTACGATGATGGACCGGCTGTATAGATGATATTAGAATATCGGACAACTGGCCACGATGATGGACCGGCTGTATAGATGATATTACAATATCGGACAACTGGCCACGATGATGGACCGGCTGTATAGATGATATTAGAATATCGGACAACTGGCTACGATGATGGACCAGCTGTATAGATGATATTAGAATATCGGACAACTGGCCACGATGATGGACCGGCTGTATAGATGATATTAGAATATCGGACAACTGGCCACGATGATGGACCGGCTGTATAGATGATATTAGAATATCGGACAACTGGCTACGATGATGGACCGGCTGTATAGAAGATATTAGAATATCGGACAACTGGCCACGATGATGGACCGGCTGTATAGATGATATTAGAATATCGGACAACTGGCCACGATGATGGACCGGCTGTATAGATGATATTAGAATATCGGACAACTGGCCACGATGATGGACCGGCTGTATAGATGATATTAGAATATCGGACAACTGGCCACGATGATGGACCGGCTGTATAGATGATATTAGAATATCGGACAACTGGCTACGATGATGGACCGGCTGTATAGATGATATTAGAATATCGGACAACTGGCCACGATGATGGACCGGCTGTATAGATGATATTAGAATATCGGACAACTGGCCACGATGATGGACCGGCTGTATAGATGATATTAGAATATCGGACAACTGGCTACGATGATGGACCGGCTGTATAGATGATATTAGAATATCGGACAACTGGCCACGATGATGGACCGGCTGTATAGATGATATTAGAATATCGGACAACTGGCCACGATGATGGACCGGCTGTATAGATGATATTAGAATATCGGACAACTGGCCACGATGATGGACCGGCTGTATAGATGATATTAGAATATCGGACAACTGGCCACGATGATGGACCGGCTGTATAGATGATATTAGAATATCGGACAACTGGCTACGATGATGGACCGGCTGTATAGATGATATTAGAATATCGGACAACTGGCCACGATGATGGACCGGCTGTATAGATGATATTAGAATATCGGACAACTGGCCACGATGATGGACCGGCTGTATAGATGATATTAGAATATCGGACAACTGGCCACGATGATGGACCGGCTGTATAGATGATATTAGAATATCGGACAACTGGCCACGATGATGGACCAGCTGTATAGATGATATTAGAATATCGGACAACTGGCCACGATGATGGACCGGCTGTATAGATGATATTAGAATATCGGACAACTGGCCACGATGATGGACCGGCTGTATAGATGATATTAGAATATCGGACAACTGGCCACGATGATGGACTGGCTGTATAGATGATATTAGAATATCGGACAACTGGCCACGATGATGGACCGGCTGTATAGATGATATTAGAATATCGGACAACTGGCCACGATGATGGACCGGCTGTATAGATGATATTAGAATATCGGACAACTGGCCACGATGATGGACCGGCTGTATAGATGATATTAGAATATTGGACAACTGGCCACGGTGATGGACCGGCTGTATAGATGATATTAGAATATCGGACAACTGGCCACGATGATGGACCGGCTGTATAGATGATATTAGAATATCGGAAAACTGGCCACGATGATGGACCGGCTGTATAGATGATATTAGAATATCGGACAACTGGCCACGATGATGGACTGGCTGTATAGATGATATTAGAATATCGGACAAATGGCCACGATGATGGACCGGCTGTATAGATGACATTAGAATAACGGACAACTGGCCACGATGATGGACCGGCTGTATAGATGATATTAGAATATCGGACAACTGGCCACGATGATGGACCGGCTGTATAGATGATATTAGAATATTGGACAACTGGCCACGGTGATGGACCGGCTGTATAGATGATATTAGAATATCGGACAACTGGCCACGATGATGGACCGGCTGTATAGATGATATTAGAATATCGGACAGCTGGCCACGATGATGGACTGGCTGTATAGATGATATTAGAATATCGGACAACTGGCCACGATGATGGACCGGCTGTATAGATGATATTAGAATATCGGACAACTGGCCATGATGATGGACCGGCTGTATAGATGATATTAGAATATCGGACAACTGGCCACGATGATGGACCGGCTGTATAGATGATATTAGAATATCGGACAACTGGCCACGATGATGGACCGGCTGTATAGATGATATTAGAATATCGGACAACTGGCCACTATAAACTTATCATTTTCCTGATAACGTAAAATTGAGTCGAGATATTAATTCGCCGTCTAAATTGGATGTGCGACCATATTGTGTTATTCCGTTAAATACAATACTATTTAGAAATTTCGTAATGAACAGAAGACTTTAACATTACCCAACGGGTATAAAATGGTAGGACAAGAAATAAAATACATAGTACAGCATGTATGGTATACTAATTAATGCACAAGAAGGGCAACCTAACACTCTATGGTTCTTTTCGGGGAATCTCATTGATCTCGATTGCTGCAAAGCTATACAATAGGATTCTATTAAATCGCATCAGGGATCCCATTGCTCCGTGGAAATCAGAATGGGTTCCGTAAAGGTCGTGGGACCATGGAGCCCATTTTGGCACTTAGAAGGATAATTGAAGAGTTATCAAAAAAGAAAGACAGGCATCTGGCTGTTATCTTTGTTGACTTCTTCAAGGCCTTTGATTCAGTCTCTCGCTCACGTATGTTCAGCATACTTTCATTATATGGGATTCCTGATGAAATTATTGCAGCAATCAGATCAGTATATGATGGTTCGACAACATTTGTGTCTACTGTTGACGGTGACACAGAACCATTTGAAGTGTTATGGGGCGTCCTCCAAGGAGACACACTTGCACCATTCTTGTTCATTATTGTGGTTGACTATGTTCTACGCATGTCCTTAGATCATTATAATGATGATGGGGTGATGATAACTCCACCTACTGGCTCCAAAAGTCGAGGAAATCCTGCCAAGTACCTAACTGATCTAGACTTTGCTGATGACTTAGGAGTACTCTCAGAATCATTAGAGGGAGCCCAACGGCTCCTCAGCTCATTAGAACATGCTGCTTCTAGTGTTGGTCTTTTTATTAACTCCAGAAAGACCAAAATTCTGACAGTTAACTTTGAAAGTCCTCAGCAAGTCTCTGATCGGATGAGCATAAGCTCAAAGGAAGGTATGCTTGAGCATGTGGACGACTTCTGTTACCTGGGATCATGGATCCGGAAGTCAGGTGAGGACCTTCGAATACGTAAGGGAAAGGCATGGGCAGCCTTGAATAGGCTTTCCAGGATTTGGAAGTCACCGAGAATTAATCGGAAACTTAAGGTCCGATTATTTAGAGCAGCAGTAGTTCCAGTACTCCTCTACAGGAGTCCATGCTGGGCTCTAACTGCTGAGGACACCAAATCTCTGGATGGCACATTCACAAGAATGCTACGCCGGGTTCATTGTGTCAAGTACAATGCACACATCTCCAACCAGACACTATATAACATTGGAGGTGTCTCATTGGTTCCCCCAAGCTTGACACTAGAACAAAATCGCCTCCGCTTTGCAGGACATTGCTTTCGCCGTGAGGACCAGCCAGTGCATAATCTTGTACTTTGGCAGCCTCATGGAGTGAATAAGCATGGTGGACAGCCCATGACTTTCTTGAGACGCATCTTAAAGGACACTGGCCTTAAAGATGCGGATGATCTAGCAAATGTCATGGGTCATAGGGAGTTGTGGCGGTGCAATTTTGTTGACAAGCCGGCACAGCATTCTTAAAAATGCAGCTGCAATGCAGCATGCCGATCCTAGTAGTAATACTAATTAAGCGCCGATATGTATGTAAATCTTAAGTAAAATTTAATTGAATTAAATTAAAATTGAGTTACTGTTCCATGGATTGCAAATGGAAGGCAAAGGACATTGTTGACGGAGAGGAGGCTAGTGGGGTAGGTAACCATGTACAGGCCATGGCGTAGGCCGGATCGGTGGCAGGCTCGCCGCACAGACGGCACTTGCAATCTGGTCCTGGTCTCCTGGTGGTGGAATCCGTTGGAGATAAACTGGGCACCCACACGACGCCGACGCTTCACTAAGTGTTCCAGATTTAATACTGCATTCTGAGGGTCGTCGATTGCTTGTAAGATGCGGGTGTTCCATGCGAATTTACTTATACCGCACCATACTTTATAGAAGAATCCCCGAACTCGTACAACTCAAGGTAGTTGTTGGGGTTCAATTAGTTGTTGAGAAGCAAATACACTGCATCCGTAGTAAGTTATTTCGTAAATTTCGTAATAATTATAACATAATTTGAATAATAATTGGTAAAATAATATATTATATTGACAATTAAAGCTGTGTAAATTCCTTCAATGGTACTTAGGCTGAAAGGGTTCTTCAGCTGAAATTTATATTTACGCGTCAGCAGGCTACTGCTATATTCCTTTATCATGTTAATTAAATGGAAAATTATAGCTAAAAGCTTATTGAATATAAAATAGTGTAATCGACAATGCGTCGGAAAGCACTCCTTGTCAATAATATCAGATAATCCTGTCTGCACTTGTTTATTGAATTTTGCACTTAGAATTTAATTTACTACTACTACTACTAGGATCGGCATGCTGCATTGCAGCTGCATTTTTAAGAATGCTATGCCAGCTTGTCGACAAAATTGCGCCGCCACAACTCCCTATCACCCATGACATTTGCTAGATCATCCGCATCTTCAAGGCTTGTGTCCATTAAGATGCGTCTCAAGAAAGTCATGGGCTGTCCACCATGCTTATTCACTCTATGAGGCTGCCAAAGCACAAGATTATGCAATGGCTGGTCCTCACGGCAAAAGCAATGTCCTGCAAAGTGGAGCCGATTTTGTTCTAGTGTCAAGCTTAGGGGAACCAATGAGACACCTGACCTCGGTCAGGTCAGGTATTCTAGGTCATTGATCAAGGAAACTTGCCAACTCCATGCAGCATAAAGGAGGTGCCACCTGTAGCTGCATAGACCCTCTTACTAGGGCAAATCTGGTCCTGTAACTAGGACCCCCTTCGTTCTGGGATAAGGACGCCCTTGGTCCTGGATTAAGGACCCATATACTTGGCTGCAGGGGTATATGGCCTGACCAGGCAGATGGTGATCTACCAATGGCTGGACAGGAGTAGAGTGTTCTCATGTCCACTCTGAGAGCACTTCACTGCGACCTGCACCTGGCAGCAAGGGTACAGGGCATGACCCAGCAGATGAGCTGCAACAGCCAATGGTGGGTCATGTGCGCCAGAGTAGATATGGGTGATGGGCCTCATATCTGACTCCATTGCGACACCCACCCTGTGGAATGGCAAACCAGGGTGTGGTATTTGCCCCGAGAGCTGACTCGGCAAAAAAGCACCCCCCCCCCCCCCCAACCCCCACTATGGATTACATTAGCAATGCGGAGGTCCGGCCACTAGAGGCCAGTGGAATTACCGGATACAATCGGCCTCACAGGCGTCAGTTAACTCCTGACCGGCTGCCTGTCTCACCCCCTACTGGAGAGAGAGCAGCCAACAATTCTTTGAGTCCCTTTCCTGATGACCTTTCTGGCCCAAACCCTGGGTCACCAGGAAGGCCAGATTGTGATGGGGAGAGGGATTCTGGAGTTGGAGGCTACTCTCATGTTCCACCCCGACCAACAAAGCCATTGGTGAATCTGAGGCAAGTCACAAGACTAGCCTCAGTAAACACCCTAACACTCGGGTCCCCAATGCGACAAGGTGAGCTGACTGCCTTGGCAGATAAGCTTTCTCTTAGCGCAGTGGGTGTTCAAGAGCACCGAATGCAGACTGGACAGACTCATGAGGTTCTGATTAAGGACATGGGGGGCGGTTGGTGACTCGCCCTCGCGTCAGCAGATGATAGTGGCAATGGTGGAATTGGTCTATTGATGAATCCAACTGCACATGCAGCATTGGACAAAATAGACCAAATCTCTAACCGCATCATCCGTTGCCACTTCTCATGTTCTGGAAGACTGGCTAAGAAGTTTCCTAAGGTGGTTCTGATTGTGTGCTACTCTCCAACTAGTGTTGCCCCTGTAGAGGAGGTGGAAAATTTATACCACAATTTACAAGCAGCTACTGATGGAGTGGATCAGCATGCATTCTTAACATTCCTGGGAGACTTTAATGCAAGTCTGCATCAATCACCTACATCGCCCTGGGTCTATAGCAATAGTGTTAACCGAAATTCTGTCCATCTTCAGGATTTTATCTCTGGAAATGGATTGTTTTCGGCTGGAACCCAGTTCAAGAAGCGAACTGGAAAGCTATGGACTCATAGTGGACCCAGTGGTCACAAGTCCCAGATAGACCATATTCTGTTTCGTAGGAAATACAGGAGCTCTATACAAGACTGTAATGCATTTACACTTCGACCTTTCTCCAGTGATCACCGCCTTATTGTGGCCAAGGTAAGACTTAGTCTGCGTGCTAGCAGAACAACGAAATCTGCCTTGCGTGGCATGACTGGTCCTCTCTGTTGCAACAGCCAAGTGTGAGATCCAGCTTCACACTACAGCTGAGCAACAGGTATGAGGCTCTTGCCTCTGAGGCGGCAGATCACTGTGAGGGCTATACTGCCTTTACAGAAGCAGTTAAGTTAGCAGCTGCAGAAACAGTTCCTGTATACCCTCGAAACAGGAAAAGGGCCCCCTGGACTGACAACAAAATTCAGAAGTGCCGAAATGACCTTCATAAGGCGCAGAAAGAGTCCCGACTCAAACAGACTACAGCGGCCAAGAATGCAGTTAAGGCTGCATCTAGGTCCCTGAACAGGCAGTACTCTGCTAATCTACAGGAGCTAATAAACCAACAGGTTGATGCCATCAATGATGCTGACGACAGCAGGCAATCATCCCAGGCATGGAAATCGATCAATCTGCTTACTGGGCGGAAAAGTCAACCAACCACCAAGGTTAAGGCTGAATCACCAGCCGATCGCGTCAATGGTTGGAAAGCCCACTTTGAAAAGCTCCTCAATAATGACAGGGTATTGCCTGATAACTTTATAGAAGTAAAAGTGTCTGAGTCTGTACTCTCAGATATTCCCATTGGCGATATCTCCTTTGCAGAAGTGAAGGCTGCTGCAAAGAGCATTAAGACCAATCATGCCAGTGGAGTAGATGGTGTTCCCCCTGAGGTCTTTAAAATACCTGAGTGTTTAAAGCTCATCTATCCCATCATAGTAGACATGTACCGAACAACAAGAGTCCCACAAGAAATGAAAACAAATAAGTTGGTGCCAGTTCCCAAGAAGGGCAACCTAACACTCTATGGTTCTTTTCGGGGAATCTCATTGATCTCGATTGCTGCAAAGCTATACAATAGGATTCTATTAAATCGCATCAGGGATCCCATTGAGAGACTGCTCCGTGGAAATCAGAATGGGTTCCGTAAAGGTCGTGGGACCATGGAGCCCATTTTGGCACTTAGAAGGATAATTGAAGAGTTAGCAAAAAAGAAAGACAGGCATCTGGCTGTTATCTTTGTTGACTTCTTCAAGGCCTTTGATTCAGTCTCTCGCTCACGTATGTTCAGCATACTTTCATTATATGGGATTCCTGATGAAATTATTGCAGCAATCAGATCAGTATACGATGGTTCGACAACATTTGTGTCTACTGTTGATGGTGACACAGAACCATTTGAAGTGTTATGGGGCGTCTTCCAAGGAGACACACTTGCACCATTCTTGTTCATTATTGTGGTTGACTATGTTCTACGCATGTCCTTAGATCATTATAATGATGATCGGGTGATGATAACTCCACCTACTGGCTCCAGAAGTCGAGGAAATCCTGCCAAGTACCTAACTGATCTAGACTTTGCTGATGACTTAGGAGTACTCTCAGAATCATTAGAGGGAGCCCAACGGCTCCTCAGCTCATTAGAACATGCTGCTTCTAGTGTTGGTCTTTTTATTAACTCCAGAAAGACCAAAATTCTGACAGTTAACTTTGAAAGTCCTCAGCAAGTCTCTGATCGGATGAGCATAAGCTCAAAGGATGGTATGCTTGAGCATGTGGACGACTTCTGTTACCTGGGATCATGGATCCGGAAGTCAGGTGAGGACCTTCGAATACGTAAGGGAAAGGCATGGGCAGCCTTGAATAGGCTTTCCAGGATTTGGAAGTCACCGAGAATTAATCGGAAACTTAAGGTCCGATTATTTAGAGCAGCAGTAGTTCCAGTACTCCTCTACGAGAGTCCATGCTGGGCTCTAACTGCTGAGCTATTTAAGCTTGCATATGGCTAACTGGGTTTTATTTTAGAATAGGGTATGATAATCTAAATAAAAAATCAAACGTTAGTATAATTAATTATTGTGCAGCATAATTACTATAAGGCAGCATAATTACTATAAGGCAGCATGCAGGACGCATGCCAGACAATCAATTCAGTCAATAAGATAAAGACTACTGTAAGATAAAATTGGGATATGATGGGATAGATGAGCTTTAAACACTCAGGTATTTTAAAGACCTCAGGGGGAACACCATTCGATTATGGTGAAAATGTTCAGTTGGATTCATCAATAGACCAATTCCACCATTGCCACTATCATCTGCTGACGCGAGGGCGAGTCGCCAACCACCCCCATGTCCTTAATCAGAACCTCATCAGTCTGTCCAGTCTGCATTCGGTGCTCTTGAACACCCACTGCACTAAGAGAAAGCTTATCTGCCAAGGCAGTCAGCTCACCTTGTCGCAATGGGGACCCGAGTGTTAGGGTGTTTACTGAGGCTAGTCTAGTGCCTTGCCTCAGATTCACCAATGGCTTTGTTGGTCGGGGTGGGACATGAGAGTAGCCTCCAACTCCAGAATCCCTCTCCCCATCACAATCTGGCCTCCCTGGTGACCCAGGGTTTGGGCCAGAAAGGTCATCAGGAAAGGGACTCAAATAATTGTTGGCTGCTCTCTTTCCAGTAGGGGGTGAGATAGGCAGCTGGTCGGGAGATAACTGACGCCTGTGAGGCCGATTGTGTCCGGTAATTTCACTGGCCTCTAGTGGCCAGAACTCCGCATTACTAATGTAATCCATAGTGGGGGTTGGGGGGTGCTTTTTTGCCGAGTCAGCTCTAAGATCTTAAAGATATGTGAATTAGGAATTTTTCGGATTTAAGAAATTAAAAAATAAATGTAATTTAGATAACATATACTATATATATATATATCATATACCATATAGTATATATTATATTCAGTGGCAATGGCGAATATGCATAACGATCAACAAAATACCCAGCACATATTAATAAACAGCTGAGGCCGTATTCATAAAATGCAAGAGAAACACTCGATAAATACCACTAATATAGCTCTTTGGTAGAATGATTTACTAGGTAATTACTGGACATGATTGCTGGTATTCATGTGGCAATGGCGAATATGCATAACGATCAACAAAATACCCAGCACATATTAATAAACAGCTGAGGCCGTATTCATAAAATGCAAGAGAAACACTCGATAAATACCACTAATATAGGTCTTTGGTAGAATGATTTACTAGGTAATTACTGGACATGATTGCTGGTATTCATGTGGTATTCGTGGTATTTACCAAATGATATTCACAAATCTAAAATTAGATATTAACCCTATTAGTACCGGGCTATAAAATGCTGTACAAATACCACAAATTTGATGTACAAAATATATATTGACCCCTCCCTCTAAAATCTACAAATATTAACGAAAACGTCTGATTTTTTGTTTGTACGTAGGTATCACTAGTCTGGATCTGACCGAAAAAAAAAGTTTCGAAAAAATGTAATGGGGTGGTAATATTGCAGCACCAAATTTACAAGTAGTGCACAATTTTCACAAAATTTGAAAGTTACATTTTTCGGCTAATTGTTTTTCAATACAGGTTTTCTGGGGCGCAAAATACATTTGAAAATATTTAAATAAGATTACTACCATAAATGGCTGTTTAGTCCTCTATGCGTAGGAAAAAAATGAAAAAAACAAGTAACCAGCACTTTTCAGTTAGAACACAAAATTTTCAATTCACTTATACGATGCTATAAATGCACATTTTCAGGTTTTCTTGGGCGCTGATTCTAATGGAATACATTTCAAATATGCCAGATCATTGCTACTTGTATTTTTCGGCGTAATTTGGCAAATTTTGGTGCTAGCACTAAATTTCGTACCCATAACCAAAAAGTACAAGTTTGCGATGTCCAGTGCTGTTTTTATTGATTCCATCGGATTCAGGACCCTCAAAAACCCGTATAACGCAAGAAACAAGATGATACTATCTACTGATCAATTTACTCATTTTCCAAAATTTGGTGCTGGCACAACAATTTTTACCCACTGACGAAAAATACAAGTTTGAAAACTCTTATTAAATTTTTACTAATTCCATTGAATTCAGAACCCTAACAAACCCGTATAACGCAAGAAACAAGATGACACAATCAATTGATATATATGATGGTTTTCAAAATTTGGTGCTAGCACCACATTTTCCACCCACTTCCGAAAAATACAAGTTTGAGATGTCTAGTTCGATAATTATATATTCCATTGAATTCAGAACAGCCATAAACCTCTAAAATGCAAGAAATAAATTGTCACAAGCAATTTATATATTGAACGGATTTTCAAAATTTCGTGCTAGCACCAAAATTTGCACACAGCACCGAAAAATACAAGTTTGATACGCTTGGTGCAACTCGTATATATTTCATCGAAACCAGAACCCCAAAAAACCCCAATTGCGTAAAAAACAAGTTTCAAACAATCAATTTACAAAATTGACATATTTCAAAATTTGGTGCTGGCACCAAAATTTGGCACCCGCCGAAAAGAACAAGTTTGAAATTTCTAAAACAATTTATATGAATTCCATCGAATTGCTAATACCAAAAAACCGGTGTAAATCAAAAATAGAGATGTTACAATTAATATTTAATGAAATGTAATTTTCAAAAAACGTCTCAAAAAAAGTGCCAAAAGTAGGGTTAAAAAATGGTGCTATAACTCGAAAACTACCCAATATTTTTGAAAACGGTTTTCACTACTAGGAAGACAATAGATTTTTAGGAAAATTCATAAAATTTCAGATTCCCAACTGCGTTTGTTTTAGAATTATAATAAAAAAACCACGGGGGGGGGGTCATATTGACCCCCGGTTTAATAGGGTTAACAACGTATGTACTGCTAGGTAATACCTAAATTCACTGCAGGAAAGGTATGGCTCTAATTACCTATCTATCTATCTATCTATCTATCTATCTGTAATCGGCCTGATGTATTGAAGCTGCACATTGAGCAGTATACCTGAACCCCCACATACCTGCAGATCCCATACCTCCCCAGCACTTCCCAAACCTCCCCAGCACTTCCCCAACCTCCCCAGCACTTCCCCAACCTCCCCAGCACTTCCCCAACCTCCCCAGCACTTCCACAACCTCCCCAGCACTTCCCCAACCTCCCCAGCTCTTCCCCAACCTCCCCAGCACTTCCCCAACCTCCCCAGCACTTCCCCAACCTCCCCAGCACTCCCCCAACCTCCCCAGCACTTCCCCAACCTCCCCAGCACTTCCCCAACCTTCCCAGCACTTCCCCACCTCCCCAAAACGTCCCCAACCTCCCCAGCACTCCCCCAACCTCCCCAGCACTTCCCCAACCTCCCCAGCACTTCCCCAACCTTCCCAGCACTTCCCCACCTCCCCAAAACGTCCCCAACCTCCCCAGCACTTCCCCAACCTCCCCAGCACTTCCCCAACCTCCCCAGCTTTTCCCAACCTCCCCAGCACTTCCCCAACCTTCCCAGCACTTCCCCAACCTCCCCAGCACTTCCCCAACCTCCACAGCACTTCCCCAACCTCCCCAGCACTTCCCCAACCTCGCCAGCACTTCCCCAACCTCCCCAGCACTTCCCCAACCTCCCCAACATTTCCCCAACCTCACCAGCACTTTCCCAACCTCGCCAGCACTTCCCCAACCTCCCCAGCACTTCCCCAACCTCCCCAACATTTCCCCAACCTCACCAGCACTTCCCCAACCTCCACAGCACTTCCCCAACCTCCCCAGCACTTCCCCCAACCTCCCCAGCACTTCCCCAACCTCCCCAGCACTTCCCCCACCTCCCCAGCACTTCCCCAACCTCCCCCATTTCTCACTTGTTTGCCATCATTTAATTATAGCGATTATACATGAGAAACTTGGTATTATAATCATTTCTTTAGATCTTGTAGTAACCCCAGAATATGCAAGTCGTAATGGAATTAAACATCTGTCTGTTGACATAATTTAGAATTGGGTTGGATTTCGAAAATCTGCTATTTAAGCTTGCATATGGCTAACTGGGTTTTATTTTAGAATAGGGTATGATAATCTAAATAAAAAATCAAACGTTATTATAATTAATTATTGTGCAGCATAATTACTATAAGGCAGCATAATTACTATAAGGCAGCATAATTACTATAAGGCAGCATGCAGGACGCATGCCATACAATCAATTCAGTCAATAAGATAAAGACTACTGTAAGATAAAATGGGTTGCAGCAGCTGACAGCGACATGCTAATTGCCCCACATCCCCTTCTAATTGCTGACTTTCCAAAACTTTTACTGAAACACAAGAAAACATCCCAATTACTTTTTGTTGTTCAAAGAAAAATTACAGCGCAAAGACAGAAATATGCGAAACATATGGAAGAATATTATTCTAATCATATTTATTGTAACTGCATTATTTCCAAACCAAGGTAAATTTACTGGTGTATTTAAAAATAAAGGTAAAAAACATATTAGTGTCATGTCAGTGTCCTAGCTACAAATGGAGTCAGGTATCCTTTAAATATATTTTTATATCGTCCTTAGCCTATAACACTAACTTGTTTCTAAATATTTATTATAATTTATATAAGTTCCATATATATAAGTTATAACTTATATTATAGGTTACATCATAGTAGCATAAATCCAATTTATTATAAAAATATGAAACAACTTGATTTCATGTTTCAAATCATGAAACATTACTGAACTCCGCAAATTGAATGAAACATTACTTAACTCCGCAAATTGAATGAAACATTACTTAACTCCACAAATTGAATGAAACATGCTAAGTTGGTTCTTTTGTTTCTTTTACTTTATTGTAATCGATTTTTCGCGCCTTCGTAGGCTATACTACAAAATTACGCTCTATCGTGATTCTGATTTAAATGCAATAATTATTCACATAATTATTAGCTTCCGCTTCCCTCATTTCAAAACCCCCTGCCTCTGCCATCCACTACCATTGCGTTATAAGGGTTTTTGATGGTACTGAATCCCATGGAATAGATAAAAACGGCACTGGACATCATATAGTTGTATTTTTGGGAAGTGGGTGCGAAACTTGGTGCTAGCACCAAAATTGACCATATTACGCAGAAAAATACGATTAGCAATGATCTGGCAAATTAGAAATGTATTCCATTAGAATCAGCTCCCCAGAAAACCTAAAAACGTGAATTTATTATAGCATCGTAGAAGTAAACCAAATGTTTTGTATTCAATCTAAAAAGTGCTGGTTAGGTAGTTATTTTTAAATTAAAGTGAGGACTAAAACTGCCATTTATAGTATCCAGATGATTTTAAAATATCTTCCAATGGATTCAGCGCTACAGAAAATCTATATAGAATAAAAATTAGCTGAAAATTGTAAATTTCATTTTTCGAAAATTGTTCACTACTTGGAATTTTGATGGCGCTGCAAAAAAAACGCTCCAGTAACTTTTTTTTTTGTATTTTTTCTATGTTGAGATCCAGAATAGTGAAATCTACAGTATGTGCAATCAAAAGATCATTACTTGCTTGCACCGCTGCACCATTTCAATGTCACTTTATTATTGTGTGTATCTTCAGAATTCAGGGTAAAGCCTAATTATTCACCACATCAAAACCAAGTAGATGCCAGATTGTGTAGTTTACTGGGATTCTAGCAAACATTACTGGGTTTTGGAAATTTAATATTTGTCATTTTTGTATCCTAGGTTGGAGATACACCGTTTTGTTATGGTTTTTCATTCAATCAGCATGTAATTTTGTCTTACAATACATGATTTTGCATTGGTATTTTGTGACTATTCTATACTTATTCTATACTTTTTAGGTACTTCGAGACTACTAGTAGGTTTTACTGTAGGTTTTAACTTATGCTAATTTTAAAGATTGCTATGATTCCATGAATAACGCAAATGGATAATGAATAATCAATATCATTTAATTTGACTGATATTGGAATGCAATATTGTATTTAATTTGACTGATATTGGAATGCAATATTGTATTTAATTTGCCTGATATTGGAATGCAATATTGTATTTAATTTGACTGATATTGGAATGCAATATTGTATTTAATTTGACTAATATTGGAATGCAATATTGTATTTAATTTGACTGATATTGGAATGCAATATTGTATTTATTTTGACTGATATTGGAATGCAATATTGTATTTAATTTGACTGATATTGGAATGCAATATTGTATTTATTTTGACTGATATTGGAATGCAATATTGTATTTATTTTGACTGATATTGGAATGCAATATTGTATTTAATTTGACTGATATTGGAATGCAATATTGTATTTAATTTGACTAATATTGGAATGCAATATTGTATTTAATTTGACTGATATTGGAATGCAATATTTTATTTATTTTGACTGATATTGGAATGCAATATTGTATTTATTTTGACTGATATTGGAATGCAATATTGTATTTAATTTGACTGATATTGGAATGCAATATTGTATTTATTTTGACTGATATTGGAATGCAATATTGTATTTATTTTGACTGATATTGGAATGCAATATTGTATTTAATTTGACTGATATTGGAATGCAATATTGTATTTAATTTGACTGATATTGGAATGCAATATTGTATTTAATTTGACTAATATTGGAATGCAATATTGTATTTATTTTGACTGATATTGGAATGCAATATTGTATTTAATTTGACTAATATTGGAATGCAATATTGTATTTAATTTGACTGATATTGGAATGCAATATTGTATTTATTTTGACTGATATTGGAATGCATTATTGTATTTATTTTGACTGATATTGGAATGCAATATTGTATTTAATTTGACTGATATTGGAATGCAATATTGTATTTATTTTGACTGATATTGGAATGCAATATTGTATTTAATTTGACTGATATTGGAATGCAATATTGTATTTAATTTGACTGATATTGGAATGCAATATTGTATTTAATTTGACTGATATTGGAATGCAATATTGTATTTAATTTGACTGATATTGGAATGCAATATTGTACTTAATTTGACTGATATTGGAATGCAATATTGTATTTATTTTGACTGATATTGGAATGCAATATTGTATTTAATTTGACTGATATTGGAATGCAATATTGTATTTAATTTGACTGATATTGGAATGCAATATTGTATTTAATTTGACTGATATTGGAATGCAATATTGTATTTAATTTGACTGATATTGGAATGCAATATTGTATTTAATTTGACTGATATTGGAATGCAATATTGTATTTAATTTGACTGATATTGGAATGCAATATTGTATTTATTTTGACTGATATTGGAATGCAATATTGTATTTAATTTGACTAATATTGGAATGCAATATTGTATTTAATTTGACTGATATTGGAATGCAATATTGTATTTATTTTGACTGATATTGGAATGCAATATTGTATTTAATTTGACTGATATTGGAATGCAATATTGTATTTAATTTGACTGATATTGGAATGCAATATTATATTTAATTTGACTGATATTGGAATGCAATATTGTATTTAATTTGACTGATATTGGAATGCAATATTGTATTTAATTTGACTGATATTGGAATGCAATATTGTATTTAATTTGACTGATATTGGAATGCAATATTGTATTTAATTTGACTAATATTGGAATGCAATATTGTATTTAATTTGACTGATATTGGAATGCAATATTGTATTTAATTTGGCTGATATTGGAATGCAATATTGTATTTAATTTGCCTGATATTGGAATGCAATATTGTATTTAATTTGACTGATAATGGAATGCAATATTGTATTTAATTTGACTGATATTGGAATGCAATATTGTATTTAATTAGACTGATATTGGAATGCAATATTGTATTTAATTTGACTGATATTGGAATGCAATATTGTATTTAATTTGACTGATATTGGAATGCAATATTGTATTTAATTTGACTGATATTGTAATGCAATATTGTATTTAATTTGACTGATATTGGAATGCAATATTGTATTTAATTTGACTAATATTGGAATGCAATATTGTATTTAATTTGACTGATATTGGAATGCAATATTGAATTTAATTTGACTGATATTGGAATGCAATATTGTATTTAATTTGGCTGATATTGGAATGCAATATTGTATTTAATTTGACTAATATTGGAATGCAATATTGTATTTAATTTGACTGATATTGGAATGCAATATTGAATTTAATTTGACTGATATTGGAATGCAATATTGTATTTAATTTGGCTGATATTGGAATGCAATATTGTATTTAATTTGACTAATATTGGAATTCAATATTGTATTTAATTTGACTGATATTGGAATGCAATATTGAATTTAATTTGACTGATATTGGAATGCAATATTGTATTTAATTTGACTGATATTGGAATGCAATATTGTATTTAATTTGACTGATATTGGAATGCAATATTGTATTTAATTTGACTGATATTGGAATGCAATATTGTATTTAATTTGACTGATATTGGAATGCAATATTGTATTTAATTTGACTAATATTGGAATGCAATATTGTATTTAATTTGACTGATATTGGAATGCAATATTGTATTTAATTTGACTGATATTGGAATGCAATATTGTATTTAATTTGACTGATATTGGAATGCAATATTGTATTTAATTTGACTGATATTGGAATGCAATATTGTATTTAATTTGACTGATATTGGAATGCAATATTGTATTTAATTTGACTGATATTGGAATGCAATATTGTATTTAATTTGACTGATATTGGAATGCAATATTGTATTTAATTTGACTGATATTGGAATGCAATATTGTATTTAATTTGACTGATATTGGAATGCAATATTGTATTTAATTTGACTGATATTGGAATGCAATATTGTATTTAATTTGACTGATATTGGAATGCAATATTGTATTTAATTTGACTGATATTGGAATGCAATATTGTATTTAATTTGACTGATATTGGAATGCAATATTGCATTTAATTTGACTGATATTGGAATGCAATATTGTATTTAATTTGGCTGATATTGGAATGCAATATTGTATTTAATTTGGCTGATATTGGAATGCAATATTGTATTTAATTTGACTGATATTGGAATGCAATATTGTATTTAATTTGGCTGATATTGGAATGCAATACTGTATTTAATTTGGCTGATATTGGAATGCAATATTGTATTTAATTTGACTGATATTGGAATGCAATATTGTATTTAATTTGACTGATATTGGAATGCAATATTGTATTTAATTTGACTGATATTGGAATGCAATATTGTATCTAATTTGACTGATATTGGAATGCAATATTGTATTTAATTTGACTGATATTGGAATGCAATATTGTATTTAATTTGACTGATATTGGAATGCAATATTGTATTTAATTTGGCTGATATTGGAATGCAATATTGTATTTAATTTGGCTGATATTGGAATGCAATATTGTATTTAATTTGACTGATATTGGAATGCAATATTGTATTTAATTTGACTGATATTGGAATGTAATATTGTATTTAATTTGACTGATATTGGAATGCAATATTGTATTTAATTTGACTGATATTGGAATGCAATATTGTATTTAATTTGACTGATATTGGAATGCAATATTGTATTTAATTTGACTAATATTGGAATGCAATATTGTATTTAATTTGACTGATATTGGAATGCAATATTGTATTTAATTTGACTGATATTGGAATGCAATATTGTATTTAATTTGACTGATATTGGAATGCAATATTGTATTTAATTTGACTAATATTGGAATGCAATATTGTATTTAATTTGACTGATATTGGAATGCAATATTTTATTTAATTTGACTGATATTGGAATGCAATATTGTATTTAATTTGACTGATATTGGAATGCAATATTGTATTTAATTTGACTGATATTGGAATGCAATATTGTATTTAATTTGACTAATATTGGAATGCAATATTGTATTTAATTTGACTGATATTGGAATGCAATATTGTATTTAATTTGACTGATATTGGAATGCAATATTGTATTTAATTTGACTGATATTGGAATGCAATATTGTATTTAATTTGGCTGATATTGGAATGCAATATTGTATAGGTTTTAAACTATCAACATGACTGTTATATGTATAAATTTCCCCATGACAAAACCGTGTATATGCATTTTTAAGGATGTCTCATAGTGTTTTGAAATACTTTCTAAATTTTTCAGGTGATCAACGCCTATGCATTGAATGCATTACATGTGCACCTATACCTCCTGATTGCTTTTTAACAACTGGAAGTCCTGCTGAAATACCATTTAAGGTGATATGACAAAATATTAATCTTATTAATTTTACTATTAATTTTAAAATATCATTCAGGCTGACTATAATCTTATTAATTTTACAATTAATATTAAAATATCATTCAGGCTGATTATGAGAAAATATTAATCTTATTATTAATTTACAATTAATGTTAAAATATGATTTAAGATGGCATGTCAAAGTAATTATCCCAAGTTCCCAAGTAAACTCAGTGGATCAGTCTTCCGTTCTACTCCCGAGGGTTCCCCAAGTAAACTCGGTGGATCAGTCTTCCATTCTCGGCATCCCCCCTTCTCCCGCGGGTTCCCAAGTAAACTCGGTGGATGTTCTTGGAAGGCTCCCTTCTCCCGCGGGTTCCCAAGTAAACTCGGTGGATCAGTCTTCCATTCTCGGAATCCCCCCTTCTCCCGCGGGTTCCCAAGTAAACTCGGTGGATGTTCTTGGAAGGCTCCCTTCTCCCGAGGGTTCCCAAGTAAACTCAGTGGATCAGTCTTACATTCTCGGAATCCCCCCTTCTCCCGCGGGTTCCCAAGTAAACTCGGTGGATCAGTCTTCCATTCTCGGCATCCCCCCTTCTCCCGCGGGTTCCCAAGTAAACTCAGTGGATCAGTCTTCCGTTCTACTCCCGAGGGTTCCCCAAGTAAACTCGGTGGATCAGTCTTCCATTCTCGGAATCCCCCCTTCTCCCGCGGGTTCCCAAGTAAACTCGGTGGATGTTCTTGGAAGGCTCCCTTCTCCCGCGGGTTCCCAAGTAAACTCGGTGGATCAGTCTTCCATTCTCGGAATCCCCCCTTCTCCCGCGGGTTCCCAAGTAAACTCGGTGGATGTTCTTGGAAGGCTCCCTTCTCCCGAGGGTTCCCAAGTAAACTCAGTGGATCAGTCTTCCATTCTCGGAATCCCCCCTTCTCCCGCGGGTTCCCAAGTAAACTCGGTGGATGTTCTTGGAAGGCTCCCTTCTCCCGAGGGTTCCCAAGTAAACTCAGTGGATCAGTCTTCCATTCTCGGAATCCCCCCTTCTCCCGCGGGTTCCCAAGTAAACTCGGTGGATGTTCTTGGAAGGCTCCCTTCTCCCGCGGGTTCCCAAGTAAACTCGGTGGATCAGTCTTCCATTCTCGGAATCCCCCCTTCTCCCGCGGGTTCCCAAGTAAACTCGGTGGATGTTCTTGGAAGGCTCCCTTCTCCCGCGGGTTCCCAAGTAAACTCGGTGGATCAGTCTTCCATTCTCGGAATCCCCCCTTCTCCCGCGGGTTCCCAAGTAAACTCGGTGGATGTTCTTGGAAGGCTCCCTTCTCCCGAGGGTTCCCAAGTAAACTCAGTGGATCAGTCTTACATTCTCGGAAGCCTCCCTTTTCCCGGCTCCAACTAGTGTTGCCCCTGTAGAGGAGGTGGAAAATTTCTACCACAATCTACAAGCAGCTACTGATGGAGTGGATCAGCATGCATTCTTAACATTCCTGGGAGACTTTAATGCAAGTCTGCATCAATCACCTACATCGCCCTTGGTCTATAGCAATAGTGTCAACCGAAATTCCGTCCATCTTCAGGATTTTATCTCTGGAAATGGATTGTTTTCGGCTGGAACCCAGTTCAAGAAGTGAACTGGAAATAGAGGTAAAAAGAGGAGGAGGTAAAAAAGTAAAAGTAAAGTAAATTTTCTTCGGCCGCTAGGCCAGGGATTACGCACAAAGTCTGACGACTTATTTCCAGTGCGGTACCCCCAGAACTTTACTCCCCAGAGGAAACACCAGTACTCATTTAGCTACCACTTAAGGATAGACCCTCTTACTAGGGCAAATCTGGTCCTGTAACTAGGACCCCCTTCGTTCTGGGATAAGGACGCCCTTGGTCCTGGATTAAGGACCCATATACTTGGCTGCAGGGGTATATGGCCTGACCAGGCAGATGTGCTGCACAGCCAATGGTGGGTCATGTGCACCAGAGTAGATATGGGTGATGGGCCTCATATCTGACTCCATTGCGACACCCACCCTGTGGAATGGCAAACCACGGTGTGGTATTTGCCCCGAGAGCTGACTCGGCAAAAAAGCACCCCCCAACCCCCACTATGGATTATATTAGCAATGCGGAGGTCCGGCCACTAGAGGCCAGTGGAATTACCGGACACAATCGGCCTCACAGGCGTCAGTTAACTCCTGACCGGCTGCCTGTCTCACCCCCTACTGGAGAGAGAGCAGCCAACAATTCTTTGAGTCCCTTTCCTGATGACCTTTCTGGCCCAAACCCTGGGTCACCAGGAAGGCCAGATTGTGATGGGGAGAGGGATTCTGGAGTTGGAGGCTACTCCCTATTGAAAATTAACACTATATTTGTTAAGTTACTGCCTAGTCGGCCCCTTAATTTCTACTAAGAATATTGCAAGTACTTTGGAATATTAACAAGTAATTAAACAGTACTTAGAAAATTCGACAGTTTATAACTCTCACTTGGTAAGTTTAGCAAGCCCAATATAAGTACTTTGTAAGTCTTCCAAGTATAGAGAAAGCTCTTGATAATTTTCGCTTTCCCTCCCCATGCGCTTACAAAAAAACTTAAAAAAGCTTAAAAAAAAACAAGCAATAATATCCAATATAATTATTATTTTATTTGAACCAAACATTAATTGAAAGATAACAATAATCCTAAATAATTCATAAACAAAATTAACCAAATAATGATAAACAAATGATTCAAACAATTCAAAAAACTCCAATGAGCGAGAACTGTTAAATAATTAATCGCTTTTTTATATTAGACAAAGACTACAAAAAATATTGATAATAAAAACCATAAATAACGGACGATAGACGATAAATTATTTTTCTGAAAATTTCGCAGGAACAATAATGCAAAATAATTCATAAACACAATGAACTAAATAATGATTAATAAATGAATGAATAATATTATTCTAGTCATGCTCAGTTAATACGTCATGATACTGCAAATAATATGCTTTTGCGATAATATATTACAATAAAGTAATTACTAAGCTCTGTAGCCAATAAAAATTCCCGTGGCATACAGTCACTCGGCATACACTCATACAGTTTAGCAATAATAAAGAGGAATAGGTAAAGCAAAGGCAATAAAAAATATCATCAGTTGATAAAATAATGTACTCAAGACACAATAAAAAAATAAAAAAAAATGAATTCATGGAAAACATGTTGTTCCTTGATGAATGAAAAATGCTCAAAAAATAGACTTTTGTAGCTATAAACTTGTAGCTAATTAATAGACTTTGGTCATCAGTCATCACTAACACCGCCCCACCATGTTCTTCACCTTCCGTCCTCTGATGTGGGAGATTGATATCCGGTATGTAAAAACGGCTTAGAATGAATATCATTGTAATCGCTTCTTGTAGTGAATCCGCAGTTTGTGGCGGTCCCAAAATCTATAAATCCAAAGCTATCCGAGTCCAAAACACTACTGTAATATTTTTAGTACCACGACGTTACTGTTCCGCATTGAAACGCTCCTCTAATTAAAAATGTATTCCCGGCTTTCTGAGTGTTGAGATATAAACCAGGGTTATTGCTTCCAATATGAATCAATTGATCGAGAGTTAGTGCAGACATATTTAAATCAGAGGGAAGTAATGTTGAATTGACATCAGTCAGTACCGTTATGACGTATCTGTATGGGCTGATTGCTGACCTGTCACCACTGTGTCACCGTCAACCCGTTCCCAGGAAGTGTGTATGGGAGAATGACACTGACAGTACCGGCACGGTGTTATCTTCTACATGATGCAGCATTCAAAGCTATAGGCCCAATAGATTTGTTAAATACTTAACACAAATTTATGAAAAGTGTCGAAAAGTTGTAATTTTATCAAGAACTTAGTATAACTTGCCAAAATTGTTAGTTATTTGTGAAGTATTTACAAAATATTTAAAAAGTAACATGGTCTCTCGGTTTGACAAATATAACAAGCAGATATCAAGCAGACAACAAGTACATAGTAGAAGTACTATTAGTTTTCATCAGGGTTCACAT
>JAUCBJ010003489.1:0-16993 GCA_032718475.1 Nemertoderma westbladi | reverse complement strand
AATTAAAAAAAGAGTTAATAGCTACGAACCCAAGATTTATACAAAAACTTTATTTAAATATAACATGTAATTAATTACAATAAAAAGCAACTCAAGAATATTAAAAAGGCGGTTAAACTATTTGGTTAATAATGAAATCTAGCTGAAAACTAGATGAAAAGTGATCATCTGTTGAAATGCAAAATTAAATGGTACAATGAAATTTATCTGTAACTGTTATCATTATTATCTTTTTTGTCAGATTAAACGAAACTAGTAAAAATTATCATCCAACAATGATAGTCTAAATAAATAATTATTTGAATATAATGCAGGCAGACTACTACTAAGTTAATGAATTAATATAAACACACAGTTCAATGAGTAATAATAATAATTTAATATGTAATAAATAAATCAGTTAATAGATAAATAACAAATTAATTTTACATAATTGATAATGTAAGTAAGTATATAATTTTGGTGTATAAAATCAAAAATGATTTTATCACGATAAGAATATTCTCAACAATCAAGTCAGAAATGAATCTTTGTTTAAAGTTGTTTATTATTTTCATTCTGGCAATGAAGAGCTGTTATAAATATACTTACATTTTTGTTGAAACACCTGGCTAAATTCCATATAAGTAAATAAATTGCGCCACAAATATTTGACAATAATTATACAGTATTATTCGTATATTTATAGAATTTCAATGATCAAAGATAATTAGTTATTCAAAACCACATCGATCGGAGATTTCGATAATTACGAAAAACGATTACTGGAATATAATCAGTTAATTAATTACACTGCAATACACCATGTCCTGGAATATTATTATGTCGTAATTCAGGTACCTGACCCCCCCCCCCACACCCTCCCCCCCCCAAAAAAAATTGTTTTTTCTCAAAATCTATTACAACGCAGTTATCTATAGTGATTTGTTGCTACTGATGGAAAGGCGACCTCGGCCTTGCAAGGAATCCCAATACAGTATGTAACACAATCAGAATTTCGCCATAAAATAGCTGAGATATGGGCGTTAAAAACTAGCATGATTTTGCACTTGGCGCGAGGCTATTTTATTATATTTAATAAATACAACATATTCTGGAGCATTTTGTTTATTCAATACGTAGCTGTGCAACAATGAAACACCTCTTTAATCATACTATTACGTAGACTAAAATAGCCTCGCGCAGATGCAAAACCATGCAACCATTAAATGCCCCTATCTCAGCTATATTAAATCGAAAATATATTGATAACAATTTAAAGAATATTAATTAAAAAAAATATTGAAAACAAAAAAATTCTGGCTCACCCACGGGGGGGGGGGGGGGGGGGGGGGGAGGTACCTGAATAAAGACACAAGATTACAGGACATGATGTAAACGAATAGCCAAATTATATCAGCTCTGCATTTAATTCCAAATACCTTTAGAAATAAGTTTATAAATACAAATAAAAAAAATCCGTTTATAAGACGATAGTAGCTTCACAACGCGGAGTGAAGTTAATATTGAAATAAAGCGTAATAAATACTTAATAAATATTAAATAACGGGTCCTTGTGGGTTTGGGAAGAAAGTTGAACTGGATGGGGTTGGGGGATGCGTGGCACCGGACTGGGGTGACGGAAACAGTCGGGAAGATGAGGCGTTCCCAATGAATGGGGATACCATGGGGGACTGGATCTGTCGGAAATATTGCGCCATACGAAGCATGCGGTCGTGTTCTAGGAGAAGGAGATGCTCGTTACGGATGGACTCCGGATGGTGGTGGTACTGGGAGGCATCCCAGAGGGGGTGCATAGGGATTACAGAAGGGGGGAGCGTTTGAGCGGCTCCCCCTTCGGAAGGTTTTATATGGGAGAACGCGCTATGGGGGCGGTGGACACCGGATGGAAGCGGCGTGGTTGAGGGGGTTGTGGGGTGGGTTGAAGGGGCAGCTGATAGGTTGGGGAGAGGGGGAGCTGGGGGGAGCATGGATTGGGAGATTGTTGGGTGGGTTAAGGGAGCCAACCCTAACGATTTGCCTAGAGTTTGCTCGCGTTGTTGATGGTGGTATATAAACCAGACCATTCGTATGTGAACTGGTAGTTTCTTCTGCGGTGTAATTTGCGTGAGGTCTGACGCCCCCGCTGTTGGGAGCATAGGGGAGGCAGGGGGGACCACTACAGGTGGGGTTATCGATGTTGGAACCATCCCGAAAAGATGAGGGGGTACCAGGAAGGGGTTGTTGGAGGATGGGGCGTTGGGGTGGAAGGGGGCTGGTGGGGGGGCCGAGGGCGGCAGACTGTGTGTGTGTTGGTGGTAGTGTTGGTGCGTGTGTTGGTGGTACTCGGTACGGCACGCTGTCGTTTTAGGGGTGGGTGTGGTTCGCGTAACAAGCGATGTGAGCGGGGGCGGTAAATTAGTTTCTATACGAGATGGATTACTGGTAGCGGGGAAGTTTGGTCCGAGGGAGTCCTGCTGCTGAGGCAAGCCGTCGGCGGCGGACTTTCGTAACGGTGGTGGTGGGCCCTTCGGTGCGCGGACCATCGGTTTAACTTGCGCCAGTTTTATGGAACTGGAGGAAGTTGTTGTTACAACTAAAGGATGTTTTAAACTGGAAACATTTCCCACGGAGGTCGTTAATAATTTGTCACCAATAGGGTCTCCTAGTTCATTCACTTGACGTTCATCTTTTAACTCTGTCCGACAAGCAATTAACGGCTGTTTGAACGATTTATTTGGACTCAATAATTTCTCAACGCTAGAAAAATCTAACGAGGGACGTTTTATTGAACTGACATTAACTCTGCTAAGGCTATTACCGGTAACATTGCCTGTAGTCTCGTGAGAATTAATGACATCGCTATTTGATGATATACCGGTAGTGGTAGGTGTTACAGGCATAGATTCAGAAGGTGCCAACCTGAGGTTAACAGAACCAGTTTCGCTTTCCTGTAAAATATCTTTACTGGATACAGGTACCGGTACCGGTAATATAACGCGTTTGCCTTTGCAGTCTAACGATTTATCGTAAGCAATATCGCCACAACCGGCAGACCCAACTAATTTATCTGAAACTGTATCATCCGCGGTTCCTCCAGCTTCACTATCGGTGGTATAATTGGAGGCCATAATAGAGGCAACGTCAAACTTTTGCTTTCCTCTAACAGGCAACACTTTCGGCAGCGAAGCAGTTACCTCTATAGCCTGTATAGGCCTTACAACATAGGCTGACGATTCCCCTGCAAGATCGGTATCATGTTTAACAACGGTATCCATTTGCTTATTTTGTCGCTGTTTAGTTATATAGTGGTTGTAGCGTATCCGCCGAGGGATTAATTTGGATTTTTTAAACGATTTAAATCCGATCACAGAGAACCCTTCTACCACATCTTCTTCTCCCGTCTCCGAAGAATCGGATGCATTCGATTTATCAGCAGACATTGTTGCATCTTGCATGTTCGCTCGTTCACAATGACGATATTAATACTGTAATAATAATATAATCGCAGAATAGCATTGATAAACAGTGTAAGTAATGAAATATTAAATCGGTCAACAGGTAGCGGTACCAGCGTACCACAGTCCGGTAAATACAAATAAAATACAGCAATAAGCCCATCAACTGACTGAGTGATACAATCTGACAGTGACTGAGTGGCAGCGAGAGCTGAGAGGTCCCGTACACAAATTGTGCATCTTATTTGAAAATTTCAGTTGGTGGTTGGTGAATGGTGAAGTGTAAAAAATTAAAATTATGTCCGAAATTACCCCAGTCCCAGTATACCCTAGCATGCCTAGCTAGAAGTGCAGAAGTCGACTATCAATCCGGTCTCCGTCCAGCTGCGGTCCGACGAATCTGTACAAAAAAGTACAAAAGAGTGAAAAAATAGTACAAACGAGTGAGAAACGCATGCAAAACGTGTATACTGTAGTATACACTACTGCCTTACACTTGTAGCGGGTACACAAATATAATTAATTGTAAGCAAATGCAACGGCACCGCAATAAAACCCAGTGAATACGCGGGACATAAACGGTAACCCCTGTCTGAAAATGTTTAAAACAAGACTTGACAGTGAAATGTATATTATTAATTATTATGCTTAACATACAGTTGGCTTATACTATAGGCCTACATGTTATAAAATTAAGTCATAAATCATACGTAATAGGTAGGCCTAATACCGGTACTAATACATTGTTACTTTCTGCTGACTTTACCTGTTTACTAACGTAAGCTAACATAATAACAATACCGGTCACCGGTAGTTGGTCTTGGTAGTAGTTAAAATAAATTGACAAATTTTCAGCTCCGGTATTACAGTATTATGGTAAAATGATAGAGAGAGACATTTGACTATTTGAAGAATGGGAAATGAGAAACTTTGAGAAATGAGAAATTTTTTTGTGTATTTTCGTGATTTCAATTAATTTGTGGTGCGCACTGCGCATCAGAGCTGCGCGTTGAGGCGCAACGCGCACCTGTCTGCCTGTCTCACCCGAACGCGCATCTGGTTCACGGTCATTCGCGCAGGTACCGGTACGCGTCCGAGTTTTGCAGCATGAATTCCAACCTGGATTGTACAGACCTAGGCCTATAGCCTATATTTTATGCTATTTTTTGTTCTGGTGACATTAATAACATAACATACAGACATAACACACCGAAATATGCACCGCACATTGTCATTGTCAATAGCGGCCTTGGTTTTGTGGTCAATAGGAATTGACCGGTGCACCCGCACCGGTACCGGACCGGTAGGTGCCGGTTTTGGCCGAACCGGTACCGGCCCGGTTTTTTTGAAATCAATGTCTGAATGTCGGTTTCGATTTTTTAATAATGGCTAATTATTCAGTTATGTTACTTATTAATATTACAGTCTGACAGTACAGCATTCGCATAGCAGTCAGCAGTAGGCCTATACCTGTATACTGTTATACTATAGTGTATAACTGTATAACAGTCAACCAGATTAGGTTGACGCCATCAGCTGATCAGCGTCAACCTAATTACGTTGTACAATTTTCTGTTCCCCCCACCTGCCCACTGTAGGCGTAAATGCATTCAAAATAAATAAATTGCTATTGGAAAAAAATACATAAACACGGAAAATTAATTTTTATAGGCCTATCAATCAGTCAGTAGAAAGCCAATGTCAAAATTGACCATTTGCAGATTTGTGTGATCAGTTTTTTTAAATTTATGTTCCGTTATTTTTTTATTTCAATTTTTAAGTGTCAACCTGATTTGGTTGCCACCAATTCACCTGAAGTAATTGATAGGTGAAACGCGTCCTGCTTAAACACCCTATGTGAGTATGTGGCAGTATGCTGGTATGGAGTAGTGCTGAGTTAAGTGGCAGCTGGCAGGTAAGTCAGTAAGTGGTCTCTATACAGCTGTACAGCATTGGGCAGACTGTCTGAGCAGTGCTCTGAAGGGCAACTCTTTATTTAGCAGCTTATGCTGTTATGTTTGAAAGCTGAACGGCAGCGCTCTAATGCAATTGGCGGTTACATCTATTGAACTACTGTAGCCTAGAGTACCCGTGTAATAGGCTGATAGGGAGACTGTGTGTAGTATGTATAGTGATAGTGTGTATGCAAGGGTGGATTACATGCCTAACTAAAGTATTACCAATATATGGTCAGAAAATCCTACAACATCTAATTAACTTGTAATAGCTACTCTATAATTATACCTACAGCTACCCACAACACTGTGATAGATGTTTGGTGGATGTTTAATGAACTCATATTAGTTTAAATAATAATAATAATATTAATAATGTTATACTGTATTTAACTAAAGCGAACTTTCTACAGTAATTATAGGTCATCTACCCACAACACTGTGATGGATGTATAAAATGGTGGATGTTTAATGAACTCATTTAGTTTAAAAAATAAATAAATAATAATAATAATGTTATGAATGAATGAATGAATGAATGAATAGATCATTTATAATGTCTTGGGCACAGCGGCCCCCAACCAACAATGGCTTATAAGACATCGAATTTTATACAAATTAACTACCAAATAATACACAATTAACCAATTTACATCACAAATTAGATACAAATCAAATTAAATTCTTCCATTTATTATTTCGCACCTACAATTGTACAAACCCCTCAACAGCCGTGCAGTATTTACTTGGTATTTACTATTTACTATTGCACATTAAAAATTTCAACTTCTGGCTATTCTCAACATCATAAAAATCTTGTGGGAAGAGACTCCTATCTAGGGCGTCACATTTAAACAAAAAATGACTTTCGTCTTCAATTTCGCCCGATTTACATATACAACATATTCTATCTTCTAAGGGTTTGCCCTGATATCGACCCACTTCAATACCCAACCGCAAAACACCGGACCGAAACTGCGCCATGATTGACCGTTCACTGTGGTTGATTTTGGGCTTAACATAAAGTTCTGTCTTAAAGTTCGTTTTAAATAACTTGTAAGTACGCAGTTTCGGTTTAAGTAATACACTTGACGCCCAAATATTTGAAAAATAGTCTGTACAATGCTTATCTAAATTATCTAGATCACATTTGATACAGCACAGCTAGTGTATATGTCTTATAAATTCAACAATTTGAATACATTAAAGACTTGTTTGCAACAACCAGACTTATTCGCGTACTGATAATTAAAAATCTTCTTCTGGATCCTTTCATCACTGCAGGCTATTAACCGGTTCCATCTACGGCCTAACGCCAGAAACCTTCTGTGCTGTGAGTAAGACCAGCCCATGTCACCCTCAATGGCTAGACTAGGAGTGAACATGTGGACGCCTAAAAGGCGCATCACTTTAAGTTGAACTTTATCAATATCATATGACGCAATACTGCCCCAGACACCAGAAGCATAATCTAAAATAGGTGTTATACACGACGTATATAATTTACTAAGTATCAAATAGGAATCCACCAACCCTACGTGATTTGGCTACAATCGCACCAAAAGCTCTCTTAGCTGACCCCGTTAGCACATTTATTGCTTTAGAGTAAGTTAAATGACTATCAAAATAAAGCCCTAAGTACTTGTAGCTATTTACAATAGCTAAAACACCATTGGATACTGAAAAATTATATTTAGTACAAGATTTATGCGGTTGACGAAAATGTACTACATTCGATTTATCAATATTTATAGACATTTTCCACCTAGTAGTCCAGCTAGACAAAAGATCTAATAATTGTTGTAAGTCATTTTCGTCTGCCGCGAACAAGGCTATATCATCAGCATACACCAAAATAGATACTAATAGATCACCAAATTTAACCCTATTAAACCCGGGGAGGGGTCAATATGACCCCCCCCGTGGTTTTTTTATTATAATTCTGAAACAAACGCAGTTGGGAATCTGAAATTTTATGACTTTTCCTAAAAATCTATTGTCTTCATGGTAGTGAAAACCGTTTTCAAAAATATTGGGTACTTTTCGAGTTATAGCACCATTTTTTAACCCTACTTTTGGCACTTTTTTTGAGACGTTTTTTGAAAATTACATTTCATTAAATATGAATTGTTACATCTCGGTTTTTGATTTACACCGGTTTTTTGGTGTTAGAAATTGGATGGAATTCATATAAATTGATTTAGAAATTTCAAACTTGTTTTTTTCGATGGGTGCCAAATTTTGGTGCCAGCACCAAATTTTGAAATAAGTCAATTTTGTAAATTGATTATTTGAAACTTGTTTTTTACGCAATTGGGGTTTTTTGAGGTTCTGGATTCGATGAAATATATACGAGTTGAACCAAGCGTATCAAACTTGTATTTTTCGGTGCTGTGTGCTAATTTTGGTGCTAGCACGAAATTTTGAAAATCCATTTAATATATAAAATTGCTTGTGACAATTTATTTCTTGCGTTTTAGAGGTTTATGGCTGTTCTGAATTCAATGGAAAATATAATTATCGAACTAGACATCTCAAACTTGTATTTTTCGGATGTGGGTGCAAAATGTGGTGCTAGCACCAAATTTTGAAAACCATCAAATATATCAATTGATTGTGTCACCTTGTTTCTTGCGTTATACGGGTTTGTGATGGTTCTGAATTCAATGGAATCAGTAAAAATTTCATAAGAGTTCTCAAACTTGTATTTTTCGCCGGTGGGTGAAAATTGTTGTGCCAGCACCAAATTTTGGAAAATATGCAAATTGATAAGTAGATAGTATCACCTTGTTTCTTGCGTTATACGGGTTTATGAGGGTCCTGAATCCGATGGAATCAATAAAAACAGCACTGGACATCGCAAACTTGTACTTTTTGGTGATGGGTACGAAATTTGGTGCTAGCACCAAAATTTGCTAAATTACGCCGAAAAATACAAGTAACAATGATCTGGCATATTAGAAATGTATTCCATTAGAATCAGCGCCCTCGAAAACCTGAAAATGTGAATTTATAGCATCGTATAAGTGAATTAAAAATTTTGTGTTCTAACTGAAAAGTGCTGGTTACTTGTTTTTTTCATTTTTTTCCTACGCAGAGAGGACTAAACAGCCATTTATAGTAATCATATCATTTTTAAATATTTTCCAATGTATTTTGCACCCCAAAAAACCTGTATTGAAAAATAATTAGCCGAAAATGTGACTTTCAAATTTTGTGAAAATTGTGCACTACTTGTAATTTTGGTTCTGCAATATAACCACCCCAGTACATTTTTTCGAAAATTTTTTTTTTCGGTTGGATCCAGACAAGTGATACCTACGTACAAACAAAAAATCAGACGTTTTCGTAAATATTTGTAGATTTTAGAGGGGGGGGTCAATATGACCCCCTCCCGGTATTTGTACAACATTTTATAGCCCGGTACTAATAGGGTTAACACCGATGCCCGAGGCTTTCACCTCTTCTATGAAACTATTAATAAAAATATTAAACAGAGTAGGAGAGATATTATCTCCTTGTCTAACACCTCCAACTGTGGCAAACCAAGGGGTTTTATAATCATTTATAAGTACTGCCAAGACAGTTCCAGCGAAAAGGGATTTGATGCACCGATACATATTGCCACCAATACCGATGGACATTAATCTATATAAAAGTAGGTCACGATCTATACAGTCAAATGCTTTCGAGAAGTCAATAAAAGCAACAAAAGTAGATTCACCCTTATCCATATGGTCCTTAATAATAGAATTGAGAAAATATGGTCCTCACATGATCTACCTGGGCGGAATCCGTTTTGTTCCTCGGCTAGCAAATTATTAAATTCACAGTAAGTTAACAACCTATTATTTAATATACTTGTAAACTTGTTATATTTAACTAAAGCGAACTTTCTACAATAATTATAGGTCAAATGCGCATAACAATTAATGAGTTAAGGTGTTGTTGAGGGAAAGGCTAATCGGTATAAATGAGTCTTTAGCAGCGATTTAAATGAGCTCAGGGTGGCAGCAGTGCGAATATTGGGTGGGAGTCCGTTAAATATTTTTGGTGCAGCGGCTGAGAAGATGCGATCACCAAAAGTTTTGTAATTGGTCCAAGGTATCACTAATATATGTTAATATTGTTGACGGGTTGGTTTTGTGTTAATTTGTATTAAATCTGTAAGCTGATTAAATCTGTAAGATATTCCGGTGATTGTGCGTTTAAACATTTCCAAGTCAATAGAGCAAGTTTGTATTTAATTCGATATGTAATGGGAAGCCAGTGCAACTTTTGTAGTAATGGTGTCACATGAGTTCTAGAATATTTGCTGATCCGAAAAACCAAACGTGCACTATTGTTCATTATCATTTGAAGTTTGCAGAGAAGACAATCAGGTAATCCAAAATAGAGAGAATTGCAATAGTCCATTCTCGAAAACACCAATGAGGCAATCAATCTGATTGTTTGTTGTTCATCCAAATGTTTTCGAATTCTACTAATATTGCGAAGATGAAAGTTTGATGCTTTGATGACAGCTATTATCTGTTTCTCCATACTCATATTGTTGTCTAGTATGCACCCTAGTGTTTTTAGATGAGGAACTGGTTCGATTGTTTTATTGCCAAAAACCAATTTTGGTTGCTGCCGAGATAACCAATCCAATTGTAAAAGCTTCTGTGGGATATAACTGGCCCTTTTGCTTTGCAATCCAGTTTCCCCCCAGGCGCTGGAATACTCTAAAAAGCTCTCTAACTATATATATATCCCCCTCGCCCGCAAGGTACCGTTATAGGTGTTTTAACGGACATAAACGTCATTCTTCTATATGTGTGCTTTGGCGGACATGGTAAGGCAAAAAACCCGCAATGCACCAAATACCCTGGCACAGCTTAGCCTTGATGATTCAGATTACGACATCTAACAGCTGGTTGCTGACATGGAAACGGCCATTGGACACATGGTTCTTTGTTTAGCGTAACAGCCAATCAGAGCGATTTTTTCTGTCGATGTGGAGCTTTTTGGCAGATCATGCTAGGAGTGTTCAGTCTTACTGTTTTTTCTTGATACTGTTGTGTTTTTTCTATCTAGGCCAGGAACACCGGCTCTAGAGTCAATTCGTTTTCATACTTTAGAAGAAACATTAGTAGGCTTAAATTATAGAGCGTATAACTGTTATCTTATTTTATCTCAATTCGGTCTTACATTATCGGTTCAACATACGTTATTATACTGCTGTTTACTGTTGTGTTTTGGTTGAATATTATTTGGAGAACATCTATAAAGAACCCAAATTTCCCAATTTTCTTGATACACTACAGGTTAGAGAGACGGGTTATATATAGCGATTGCGACTTATATTGTTGTGGTTTGTAGTGAATTTAATGCTATTTGATAAGCACTACATGAGTCCGTTGCTGTTCGCTTTATATATGATAAAATTCATTGACGGTCGGCAAATTAGTGAGCAGTATTGTGTGTTACCGGTAGTGTGCCTGATTGTGACTGATAACTAAGCATTTCCTAAAGAATGCGCCTCATACGTGAATCATAAGCCTTACCGACTTACCGTTGTGATTAGTATAAGTCATATCTCTGTTTACCTAGATAGAGCGCCACGTCCTAAAGGAACTGTTAATATTTCCCGAAAGTGAATAATATTAGTCAGAAATTATTTATTAACGATCAATCGAATAATACAGTAAGCTTACACTGCAATAATAATCTAAGCCCTCAGAATCCAGTCTCCCGGGTATATCCAGCGGGTGAATGGACGCGCACTAGGCTGGCTTCTGCTAATGTTGTGTTTATTGGTATTAAATATTTGTCAACTTCTAAAGTCTATTTATAAACCAAAAGACATATAAATTTTGGCAGGTTAAACTGCTAAAGGTCTTCAAAAGCGCGTACAATAACACTTATTGTCTTTATTGCAGTAAGCAATAAAGTTGAAAGTACCGGTCGACCGGTAAACCTGAACCGGTACTTCTGTAGGTCAGTAGGCCCAACTGCCAGAACCGGTACTGCTGTAGGTCCGTAGGTCCAACTGCCAGAACCGGTACTTCTGTAGGTCCGTAGGCCCAACTGTCCTAACCGGTACTTCCAGTATAAGTACATTAGTATTATTCGATTTGATTATTGTATACCGGTAGGTCTTAGTATTTAATCAGGGACTGCAGCCCTGGTTTTTTATTGAGATTTTACTTATTTCTGTCGGTTTTATTTACATGTAAGTTAATATTGAGCTGAAGACGTGTAAGTCTGCTCAGATTGTTCAGATAATTGTAGGCCGGACTGTTGTTAGATTATTGTTGGGTTTGGAGAGATTACGGCGTGTGTAGAGTTTGTCCGATAGAGTGCCAGTTAGTAAGTTGGGGCAGCCATAGCTGTAAGGTCAATCCCCTCTTAAAGAATAAGTCGTACTACCGTGTTAGAACGCATACTAACTAACCATTTTGGAATCTGCACATACTGTAGTTTATTTAGGCTTGACAGTATTCTGCCAACGTTTTGGCCTGTGTTTGTTTATGTGGTCTGTTCAGGTACCGTAATAGTTATTACTCAGATATTTTGTAGGCTGGATTGTTGTCTAGCTATTATTAGGTCTGAAGAGATTGCTGCGTGTGTAGAGTTTGTCTGATAAAGTGCCAGTTAGTAAGTTGGGGCAGCCATAGCTGTAAGGTCAATCCCCTCTTAAAGAATAAGTCGTACTACCGTGTTAGAACGCATACTAACTAACCATTTCGGAATCTGCACATACTGTAGTTTATTTAGGCTTGGTGGTAGTCTGCCAGCGTTTGGTTTGTATTTTGTTTGAGTATCCTGTACGGGTAGCGTAATATTTATTATTCCGAGTTTATGCGATTATTCGCAACATTCATGTCCCCAAGTTTATTCCTACAGTAATTGTGCTTGTTACACATACCGTTATAGTTAAATTAACCCCAGTACTACACGGGCTGCTTGGCGTAGGAAAAGACTGGTGATTTTGTGCACCGGTCACTCCAGCAGATGCCGTGGTTCTTTTAACTGTTCAAGTATCTTTAACTGCTAGTTATTTGTTTTTAATAAGTACTTGTACCTAATTTAGGGTTTGGTGTACAGTGCTTTCCGAAAGTAATTAGTGTGTAGGCAGTGTATTGTGTTGTAAAGTGGTTAATAGGCACGTTGGATCTGGTAGTCCGCGGTAATTAACTTCCAGGTAGGAACACTCCGTGATACATAAAGTAGTACCTATAGCGATACGGCTATAGGTCGTCAGGCGGTGGTATTTTTCCTATCTGGACAGTGCAATATATTTACTACTACTTATTATTTTCAAATACCGTAGTACCCTGTCCTTTGTAATAACCAGAATTCTAACCCTTTGTTAGGCTGGTTTGTAGACTTCCTGTAAAATTACCCTAAAATTTCGTACGTAATATTTTTGTTGTGTTTAAGTAGAGATTTAATCTCACCCGTATCGTAAGTAATTTGTAGTATTAAGTAACTTAGGTAAATTAGAATTATCTGTTTTAGTGTCCAATAAGTAGCACTCCACTGAGAGCGCACAGCTTCCGTGTAGTGACTTCCCCCAGAAATAATAACATTTATTTCAAATATTGACAAAACCCCTTTTAAACGGGTATATATCTATTATAAATCAACTCAAACGATTTATAAATAGTAGGCCTGCCATACAACAACTAGGTCTCAATATCAGTTGGACTACTGCTTAAATAACGGTAATAAAGTAAGTTAAAGTAACCAAGTAACCCTAAAATATTCAGAAATTCAATTATTCTAAAATAATTGACATACCGGTATTTACCATAGGCTTATTATATTTATTTATATAAATTTGAGCTGAAATCATACCGGTATTCTGTAATTAATTCTAGTTCATAATTATACTTATATATACTATCAGTGTAAGCGGTATACCGGTATTCACGATAGGCCTATCATATATTTATATATATTTGTGCTAAAATTATATACCGGTACTCTGTGAAAAAACTAGTTTACAATACTTATATATATTATAAGTGTATACCGATATTCTAATATACTGTAATAAATTAATGGTACTAGGCCAACGGTCATACTGAATTACTAGACTTGCTTTAACTGTAACTATAGCAGTAGACATTCAACTGTATAGCTAAACATGTCTGACACCCAGCAAAACCTGTCAGACAGTCTAATCGATACAACCATCTGTGACACAGATAGGAGTGTGGAGCGATTAAGAAAGGAGTTCAGCTCACCTCCTACTGAAAGAAAGGTCATCCCTCCAGTAGTAGTGTCAGACCCTAAGCTAATCCAACACCGTAGGTCTATCATCGGCACTCGAGCCCAAGTCAAACGGAACCAGGAAGCAGCTGTCCAACAGCAGCAACAGCCTAGTCAAGAAACTTGTTCCCAGCGATCCGATAGCTCCAGTAGTTCGGATACTGTCGAGCTGACCCCCGAACGCGGATTGCAGATGGCGGCTACAGCCTACTCGGACCCCCTTCTCACCCTTCCTGCCGCAGTGCTAACTACTATATTGATTGCGGTGGAGGAACATCAAGCCGATTGGGCGAGAAGTAAGCGAGCGACCCAAGATAATTATGCGGGATACGCCAGGGAAGAATTGATGTCTATTGTCGAGTCACAATGGAACTTTCCCGGACCCGGACTCCCGTTAGATTTGTCCGAAGCTACTTGGGAAGATATACACAGGATGGGAGTGACTAAAGATACAATGGATCCAGCTGTTTGGAAGAGGTCGGCAGCAGGATATGTGCAGGGATTCTTCGGCTCCTTGGAGCGATTAGAAGAACAACTGTTTCGACAACCCCAAGGACCTCAAGAGCAGGAAGAGCTGCTATATCAGGTACGCGAAAGAACCCTACGCATTAGATTAATCCTATCAGCCTTTGAGGAAACTTCCAAAAGAAGACAGGACACGTCGCTGCAGGTTGCTGTCAAAACTTGGTTCCAGCGGGTAGGTCTCAAAGTACAAGAAACGGACCAGTGGAAATCCCAGCTGTCTGAGAGACTAACCTATGAAGAACCAACCGATGCCACCCTTTCTCAAGTGGAAGGCGAAGAGACCGCAGAGTGACCACGAACGAGAGACGCCATAGACATTTATCTGTCCGACTATCAGCGATTCCTAGGAGACGAAGAGTTAAGGAGACGGCTGTCTGGACTTTCCCCTAATAGTGAAGGAAACCAGCGTGTGTTAGACTCAATCGATGCTGAAATGTTAGCTGCTAACCAAGCTGAATTTGATGAAAAACTCCGCCTCGCTAGAGTCCAAGAAGAACAAGTAAAGAAAAAATGGATAGAGGACAAAAAGGCAGTAGCAGCGGCGAAAGCGGCAGCGTCAGTGGAAGAGGCAGAAGCAAAAGTGGCAGCGGCAGTGGAAGCGGCAAAGGCAGTAGCAGCGGCAAAGGCAGCAGCAGCAGTGGAAGAGGCAGTAGCAGAAGCAAAAGCTGCAGCGACAGTGGAAGCAGCCAAAGCAGCAGCAGCAATAGCATTGGCAGACGCAGAACAGAGAGCGTCTGAAGAGACCACACAACTGGAGTTGGAAAATCTTCAAGAGACGCAAGACTGCATAAATAAACAGTTAACTGCTAGTCAAATGCAGATGAGGAGTCGATCTACTCCCAAGCGCCAAGGATACACATCATCCGAGGAAGGCGAGACCACTGATCCTGAAGGCGGAGGAAATAGATCTCGTCTAAGCAGGCGTAGAAAAACATCTCACTGTCACAAATTGCCTGATTTGCCCCCAGCTGTTAGAAGACAACCAGCTAGCACAGACTTAAGTAGTATAGAACCTACAGACCAAATTATTAAGGTCAAAAAACTCCCTACTATAGTCGATGAGCCTGAAATAATTAGGCCTGTCGTTCCCAAAGTCACTCCTGTGCTAGAGACCCCTGTACTTCCAGAGCTTAACTCTAAATTCCCTTTACACAGTACTACACTGCCTGTACCCGGTAGAACAGTCCATGAGAATATCCCTGTCCTGGAAGCTGAGAGAGAAATCAAAGATTTGTCTCCCGTCGTCCCGCGTCAGCCCGCTACAATGTTGGCGACTCCCGCTGCGGCGGTCGAGTGGGTAGAAGAGGGACGGCGGGGGATGAACCTCCTGCTCGGACAGATGCAGGAGACTGTCCACCAGCTTAAGGGAACAGTAAGGGAAGGTAGGGCAGAATTGAAAGAAGTGCAGCAAAGTATCGCACTGGAACGCGACAAATTAGTCAATATACAAAAAGGCATACCAATACCCCCTGTAACATTGTGTCAACCTGTTAGGTCTGAAGTATTACATGCGCAAGGTGTGGAGCCTACACGCATCTATACTGCTAGTGAAGTAGAAACTCCAATAGCAAACCCTATTAAGGGTGATTATAAACCTGTTGTTAATGATATTCCCTATAGACCTGATAATGATCCGAGAAATTTATATACCGATAATTCGATATTAAATAACACGATGGCCCAAGAAAGCTTTACGCGTCAGATGGCTAGAACAGAAGCCCGCCAGTAGTAGGAGAAGCATAGTTCCTCCATATCTCCTCCCTAGCTTGGGCTACAGCCCGCATCTCGGAGGCAATTAAAAAATGCCAAATTCCGGTGCTAAATCGTGGTGTTTAATGACCATCTGTCACCATCAATATTGATTCGCGTCGTTGCCTTCAACCAATCGTTGCTTATCACCTACGCGTAGCCTAACCTCGCGATGCCTGCCTTACTCGACAACTGTTACCACCCGCGAGTATTTATTCGCGTCGTTGCATCAACCAACCATCGCATATTCATCTTCGCGTAACCTAACTTCTCATCGCATGGCTAGCCCCCACTACGCTATTATATCGAATCGATTGCCAACTCACCACCACCACCACCACCACCGTCGCTAGCCACGCACGGCTACTCCTCGACGGCTGTCGCCAAACCAATCAATCCAACCAACCAAGCGGCCTGCCTACCCCAACGCTATTATGATACGTGTTGAAATTCCGCCACGTTCTAGCTACACGTATACGAATATTTCCATAGTAGTTACTCAACCTAACCAATCCCACAGCATCTGTGTCATATTGAAAGGCTTCCACCGCTAACATTATATACTGCGCGTTTTTTATTATAATAATTATTGATTATTACACACCCACACACACACACACACACACACAACCCTATGATTCATATTCTTTCACGTATTTCCTATTCATGCAACCAACCATTCATCCACATTGCACTCCATCTCTTTTCTTATTCGTTGATGGTTATGACACGTCTCATCTCTGCTTCGTTGACTATGCCACATCGCAAATTTATATATATAAGTGAATGTTTTTAATAAAATTCATCACTTGTAATCTTCTTCATGGTAATATATTGATACTTTTGTTCTCACTCTAAAATTGTGTTATTTCCTTAATAATTTCTACATTATCTTACTCGTTGTATATTGTATTAGGTCGGAAGACGACACCGCATAAAATGATACTGATTCCAGTATTAGGTATCGACCTAAAAACGAAAATCATACCAGTAAAAGATGAAAAAACTAAGACACATAGCTCGATCTTAGGTTTTTGATCTTTCACTGGTATGATTCACAATTTTATA